>RQTK01000968.1:171190-188976 GCA_003991915.1 Elysia chlorotica
GAAGAAGAAGAAGAAGAAGGAGGAGGAGGAGGAGGAGGAGGAGGAGGAGGAGGAGGAGGAGAAGCAGGAGAAGGAGAAGGAGAAGGAAAAAAGAAAAGGAAAAAGAAGAAAGTAAGGAAGAAAGACAGACACATTGTTGGATTTTTACATATTGTAAAAATATTCAGGCATTTAACCCCAAAAAAGTGATATATCGAATTAGAGAAACACGATAAATAAATGATATGGAGGGCAGAGGAATTTAATAGCATTTGCCGTTGGATAAACAGACGACTACGAGGAAAGTGGAGTTGAATATAATTGACAGAGAAAGGAAACCCGAGACACAGACTATAACGACATGAAAGCACACAGTTATTGGAGGAATGGTATAGAAATACACAGGGTCATTTAAGTGGGCTGACAAGATATGGAGCGAAAACATGATGGACTGACACAGAGAGCATGATGTAATATTTATAGATTTATCGTAATTTTACAGGTTGTGTCTTGGTGTCATAAGGGTGTAAGAATTGGTATGAAAATTATGACAAAATGTGTGGGGAAGGGCGGTATATAGAGAGAAAGAGAGAGAGAGAGAGAGAGAGAGAGAGAGAGAGAGAGAGAGAGATATGGAGGGACACAGGAGGAACAAAAAACAGATAAAGTTTAGGAGGGGAAAGAGAGAGAGAGAGAGAGAAAGAGAGAGAGAGAGAGAGAGAGAGAGAGAGAGAGAGAGAGAAAGAGAGAGATAGAGGAGAGCGAGAGAGAAAGAGGCGAGTTTAGAGCTAAAGAAATAAAGCTTTTAATCATTTACTGTTACAGTTACTGTCCTCTCTTTCTCTCTCTTTTATAAAATAATTTATGCTAACGTAGAGATAAGAACATAACAAAAAACGGCTTATGGTTCGATGATGCAAAATGCCTCTGATCACAATGACATACGATATCCAGATATCCAGTTTGAGAGGGGGGGGTTGTACTTTCCTCTATATTATAACTTAACATTTAGCTTATAACAATAACCAGATGATCCAATCTAAGCAATACAGACTATATAGATAATACTCTGCCCAAGAAAAGGAACAAACTCACTATAAACCTGGTAGTGAAGGAGTTTGACAGATAAGATGGATATTTGGTAATGGATTTTTATTAGACTCTTTAACCAACTCCGAGATTTTGTTTTTGATTTTTGTTTTGGCCACAGGGCTAATAATAAGCTAGACAGCTAATCGTTTGAACATAAATCATATTCTACATCTACACAATCAAACTTCATTGTTAATATTTCATTGAGGAAGAAATGATACCTATCGTTGCGTTTGTGATAGTATTTTGTACACTTTTCATTTTGACAGAAAAAAATAACAATCGCGGTTATACCTCCTGGCCAATACTATCGACATTCAGTTAATCAGCATAGCTATAATATCCACACAAAAAAAACAATATTGAACTTATGTCTAAACTGCAAGACATGAAACTTAGTTCGTCTCCTAACAACAATCCTTAACAAGAACAAAAAACCATGACTCTATAAAAGAAAGAAAAAAACACACCTGTCACCTTAACCACAGAGTTAACTCATCTATCACGTCAATCAGAAATCACCATAACATTATTGTCACAGACAAAAACACCACACAAATGGAATAATAAACTCACCATTATTCAAATGTGATCGATGGTTAAAAGTTGTGTGTATATTGTGCCAATCTCTCTGCTTCTCGCCGCAGGCTGGCCGTCCGTGCCTTGTTCTAAAACGTGTTATATAATCCGTACACAAGAGTCAGTCTGAACCGATGCCAAATCGCCGTCCATTATGTAAAGTGAAAACGGTGTCAATTTTCCATGAATGATGTCCTGAGAACGAAGCTCTCTCCTGGTTTACACATAATTTATGGTATTCCGGTCTACAGTCGATGCAAGCAAAGGCAAAACAAAGAGGAACCGTCTTATTTGAAACTAATTCACTACTGTTGCTAAAAAAAAGACTACTTAAAATATATTAAACTTAACTTACTGTTGTTATGACACTGAAACTAAGCGAGCGGTGTTGTTTATTTCTTTTTTCCTTTTAAATTGTACTTTTTTCCTGGTAACAATGAATCCTTTAGAAAATATCATTGAACGTCTAGATTCAATGATATCCAATGCAATCTGAATAACAGCGGTTTACATGTAATTAAAAACAAATAAAGTTTTAAAATGGGAACAAAGGCAAGTTGCGGTGATTCCTTTTTGTTCCTCTTGTCATCTAATAAATTATGCGTTTCCTTATAACAATGCGTCCTTCAGAATGAAACCAATGAAAAAATCTGGGCTCACAAACTCCCAAAGCTTGCAATACACTCTTCTTTAAAGTAAGAATAAAACGGGTTGATTACTTCATCATTCTGTAGACACCAAGTTCCGTTGCTCGTCATCAAGATTAATACGTTCCAATACAAGCGATGGCAAGAAAAAAGTGCATCGTTATTCCAAATTACAATTGCAGCAAGTTATTGATTACAAGATAAGATAAGATAAGATAAGATAAGATAATTTTATTTGTCCCTCATTGGGAAAATCGATTTGGACATGTTAAAAGTATTTTACACACAGTAATAATAATAAAAATAACACAGTAATAATAATAAAAATAAACATTTTACATTACATAATATGAGTGATGGCTCACATACATATACACACACACACGCACACAGTTACAAGCTCGCATTAACACATTCGTTTCATGTTGAGCTCCTCATTTGCCGTGAGCCTGATGGCACAAATGAATTATTGTAGCGGTCGGTTCTAGCTTTAGGTTGAATTGTGCGACCGCTGCGTGTGGAAAACATAAACTCCTGATTTAGTGGATGGTCGATATCTTTAGTTACATCTAGACATTTTTTCAAAAGTGGCCTCTTATAAAGATCAGTGAAAAGTGGTGGGTCCAGTTTCATTATTTTACCCGCTCTTTTAATCAAACTATCTATTCTATTTTTATCTTTTGAAAGAGCTGAACCTCCCCAACAAGTGATGCCAAAACAAATAATGCTTTCTATGGTTGCATTGTAGAATAAAGCCATTATAGTCTTATTAACATTAAAGGAATTGAGTTTTCTTAAAAATACAGCCTTTGGTTTACCTTTTTACATAAATGATCAATGTGAACATTCCAGTTTAATTTGGAATCTATTGTCAAGCCTAAATATTTGTAGCTGTCGACAATTGTAACAGTCCTGTCTTCAATCGAGAGAGGAATCACTATATCTTTCTTTATCCTAAAATCAAAAATAATTTCTTTTGTCTTATCTACATTGAGTGTCAGAAAGTTATCTTTGCACCAGTCATGGAAGTTTTTTACCTCGGCTTTATAACCGTCCTCTGAGGTGCTTAAAAGGCCTTGTAGAAAGGGTTGATCGCTTCATCATTCTATAGACGCCAGGTTCCGTTGCTCGTCATCAAGATTAATACGTTCCAATACAAGCGATGGTATCTAAATGGCAGGCACCCAAGTGCGAACAATTTAGAAACTATCAATGAATGTTTGAGTTCAGAAATATCTACGTCTACCACTGTCTAGCTCTAAATAAAGGCGATCAAGATAAATTGAAAACAAAATATAGTTTTAAAATTACACTAAAAGCAAGTTCCATTGTCTCTTTTAATAAATTCCACGTCTTCTTGTAACAATACCATACCGCCTCCAGAAGCAGCCCTCTGAATATCTGGGTCCAAAGAATTGTTAACACTAAGTATACACTACAGTAACTACAAGAGTAAAAGGACTGATTACTTCATCACTCTGAGGACGCAAGGTTCCGTTGCCCTTCATCAAGATTAATACGTTCTAAAACAAGCGATGGTCTAAAATGGCAGGCGCCCTAGTGCGAACAATTTCACTGACATCACTTTATGGGGCGCGGCGATCTCCTTGCCTTCAAAGGAGAGGTGGCCTGTCACACAAAGATAGATGGTAGAGATCTATTTCCCCTGATGGAGGAACAAAGGAACACTCCATTCAGTCCATAACTGGAGTCCGGCAATTGCTCATGCTCAATTATGCTGGGTTTTTCAGATGGTCGCGAATCCACGCGAATGGGCTTTGGTAAGTCTAGCTAGCGGCAGGTTGTTTTTGCAAATAGCAAAGGGGAGAATTGGCATACACTGTATTTACAGTTTATAGCTGTCTATTCCCAAACTATCTCCCTGATTGTCTCATTCTCTACCTCTCTGTTTGTCTTTCTCTCTTTTTCCACTCTCTATCTCTCATTCTATTTGACTCCCTCTCTCTCTCTCTCTCTCTCTCTCTCTCTCTCTCTCTCTCTCTCTCTCTCTCTCTCTCTCTCTCTCTCTCTCTCTCTCTCTCTCTCTCTCTCTCTCTCTCTCGTATAACCCATTTTCATCCGATACCCTATTGTCTTATACAAGTTAATTACTCCATCACGCACAGCCAAATCCATCCTATATCAAGTTTTGTGTTAATAATAATGTTCAACGTCAAAAGCAAGTCTATATCGCGGATGGGTTCCAACACTAACGCCTGGAACGTTTCGCGTGCTTGCAATTAGAGATATTCCGGGACACCAGGTGTCCGTTTTAAGCCATCACATTATAAGGACACCAACCCAAACACTAGGAGGCGAAACCGGACACGTAAGCTCTGTTCGAACATTGGTTTTGAACCCGAGACCTTTCGATTGGATGACTAACGGTCTACCGAATGCGCCAATCCCCCCCCCCCCCCCCCCCACCACTCACAACCCACACCACACCACCACCATTATCAGCACCCCACCGAATGTCCCCACCCCCCCCCCCCCCCCACCCCTCTTACCTAAGAAAAAAAAAAAAGAAAATTTATTGAAGTAGACTTACAGCCATCATTTTGTATCCAGATTTAAATTTCCTTTTCTTTCTCGGTATGGACATCAACGTTTCATAGGATGATCGATCGCCTGTCATATTTCTTCCTCCTCTCCTCCCCTAGAGGTCTAAGTGATAGTAAATCACATTGGCAAACTTAAAACATGTATCTGTTTTACACAAAAAGCACGACTCGTAGAATCGAGACGTCCTCAATATTACACAATATAAAATTATTTCCTTGCCGAAACTAGGTGCAAGTTTTGTAAATCATTTAAACTGATAATCTTATCTTTATCGACGTGTTTTTATCTCTACTAGGTTGATATATCCTACACCTGTCCTGTAACCACTTAAATTGCCAGTGCATTACATGTGTTTACGAAGGCGGAAAACATTTCTTTTTAATTATAACAGTGCACAGCGGGTAAAAATTTGGATCTTCAAAACCAATTCCCACAGCTTTATTAACTTGTTATCAGGAAGAGTCAATACTTATCAGCCTTGCACAGGTGATACAATGGAGTGGAGTAGTTTACAAAGATTCAATATCCTATATCCAGTTAGCCTCCGATAAGAGATCCGCAATATTAACTGACTGTATAAAACTAAACACAGCAGGGGGTCCAGACACAAATACATGCAATTTCGTTGATAAACATGCAGTGGGGGTAAATTAAAGATCTTCAATAATTTATCGTGTGATCGGTTTCAAAAATGGAATGTTAGAAGGAAATGGGAAAATTATAAACTGGCGAAATATGCTCCTTTTATTTGTGACACGAGATGCAGATTTTGAAATAAGGACCTTAGTTAGTATAAAAGACAAGATGCATCGCAAACGATATTAGCTTAGAGTACTCGGGAAGTTAGTTGGAGCTCTTAGCCTTTATCCTTTGACAAAGCACAGGTATACAAAATCTAAGTTATTTTAATAACTTAAAAGAAGAGAAATTAGTTATAAAATTATGATTAGGGTTTAAAGAAAATGTCCACTACTTCAAAAACATCGGTTTAAACTTTTCTGATTAATTCACAGGCACATTCTCTAACCCTCTGAATAAACAATGATTAAAAACATTACAGAGATTTATCACAAAGTTGATTTATTAATAACCCAACACTGTAAGCACAATCCGTTATCCGATGACATGAAAAATTTAAAAAACGTCAGTGTCATGTCGACCATAAAATGCTGTCACACGAAAATGTAGGACCATCACAAATTAATGGTCACATTGAATTGAACCAAATGGTCACACTGAATTGAACCAAAGTTTTTTTTTTGTATAATAACGAAGCAGTCACAAGTCTCCACAAAAAAGCCACCAGGGTTGAAAAGTTCCTAGTGTAATTTGTTTTTTTACCTTTGTTTTCAAGGAGAACTCAACGCCCCGTTGAAATCAAGCTAAGCCTAACGGTAGCAGCAGGAGCATCGTCTCCCACAGAGCAAACGCTGTCCATCCACCCATCCATCCAGGTGAGACACTGGTCAGTTGGCGTGGTCAGTTTGACCACAAGTGTTTGTGTATGTGTGGTCCTCTAGTCCCCTGGTCCCCTGGTCCACTGACAGCCCGTATCTCAACGGGCTTCCGTTGCGTCCCGGCCCATAGGTCAGGCCTCTGACTGTGTGTTTGATTGGAGAGAGATGCGTGCGTCTGTGTGCGTGTGTGTTTGGTGTGTGTGTGTGTGGGTGTGAGTGATAGTGGATGCTTAGCGATTCAAACGACGAATTAGTTAGAGGTTAGAGATTTGACATTTTTTAGGTTCCGATTCATCTCAAAGCGTAGTAACTTAACTATCTGAATTGTTTGAGATTTAGAATTTGTCAGAATGTTTCAGAACACAGAGTTTGTGCATCAATTGTTGTTATCAGATCACATGAAAAACGTTTGTGTCAACTCGACCATAAACGCTGTCACAACATAAATTTAAGATCATTATGAGTTAATGTCACGTTGAATAGAATGACTGAATTGGACCAATGGGCAATATTTTCCGTCAACTAAGAGGAGGACTATCAGAACATCCGCACGAAAAAGACATCAGCAAAAAAATAAAATTATCCTTATTGTAATATATTACTAAGCATTGTATATTGGATCGTTGATTGGTTCCGTAAATTTACTACAGCGCATTGCTTGGACGTCGATGCAGAATAGCATGATTCCCTTACAAATCGTCTCCGTTTAAACTACGGGGTCAGTGATCGCAAGCCCTCCATTAAAACTATGTGGACGTGTGTGTTTGTGACAGTTGAAATGACAGCGGCAGACAAGACCCCCACTTTGTGTTCGGCGACTCTCGAACTGGCCACCTGGTACGGTCAGAACGCTCAATCACTGCAACAGCTGCCCCTCCGTGTCCGAATGTACGTTAGAGTGGACTTCAATGACTACAATGACCACAATGACCCAAGGCCTAAGAAAAATACTTCAGCTCAGCAGGGTTTAGTGATTCAACGGAGATTCGTACGACAAAAGATCCAAGTTTTTGGCTTCACGCCGCTTTTTAAGTGATGCTTTGTAGATTTTATTGGGGATTTCTGATCCGTTAAAAGCGATTTGCTGTGCAAAGCGTAATATCCTATAGGTAGCTAGAGACCTTTAGATGACTTGGGGAGTTTTCCACCACGACGCTCTAGTTGTGTACATGGGATAATCTTCCCTTAGGCTGAGAATTAGCAAACAACCGAAAAGCTGATAGGCATAACATCCTTTTACATCAAAACTAACACATCGGCTCACGTATCACAAGCAAATGCTTTTTGTAACTGCGATAAATTAATTCACACTACAGCTCATTTTAGAAATGAACACAACGCTTGAAGAATAGAAGAAGAAAAAATAGACTAGGGTGCGTAATTACAACGTCGCGTTGTAATTATGGACTTAGTAGTTTACGCGCGATTTTTAGCTGTGATAGCAATATAGGCATGTTTATAACCATCACAGAAATAAAGATGACGTTAAGGTAGTAACAAAAAATACACAACTATTACGCGTCACACCAACAATGACTAAAGTCAAAATCAACAAATGAACATCCTCAATCAAACATTGAACATTCCGCTAAATTAATAAGAAAAGGAAATATTACAGACTAGTAATCAAATTTGTTACTAATAGTTAAAGCCAGTTTGGAATAATATAAAATAGAATCGTACCAATTAAAGTTGTTTCAGCAAATAAAGGGTCTTTTATACACCCCTTCCGAAGAGAGAGGTGCAGTTATGCATGTTGATATATTATATGTATATAAGGGGTGCGAAGCCTATGGTGATTCTTGTATAAAATGGGATAATGTACAATAGGGTGTTTCTAATGGGCATTTAGGATATCTTCTGTGATGCCCTGCTGAGTGCCCAGACAAAAAAGTCAAGAACGTATTCACGATAATCTTTATAGTAAGCTTTTTTCACTATAATCTTTATACTACAGTTAGATTGCCAGTTAGTTTAAAGAAGTCTGTGTGTTGGGGGAAGGGCTAAGTTAGGTATGCCCTTGCGGATGGTGTACTCGATAGCTAAAAATGCATACGTTGAAGTGGAGTTGGTTTAATGTCCAACATTAGCACTGATTATAGGCTATATTGTGGACAGGCCCTGAGATTGACGTCTGAGAGTTTCATGTGCTGCGACTCCTGTCTCAGCCAGTCAAATCATACTGACACCGACCCAACCAGTAGGGAGCGAAATTGTCTGAGCTCGAACCACGAACCTTTTGCGTCGAAAGCCGACACTCTACCCGCGGACCATCGCGCCCCCAGCCTACTATACAATGCACCATTCCACGCTGAGGCTTAAACTCTCTATCTTTGGTCAAGGTCTAACAGTAACACTGCGGGCCATTTCGGGTAGTTTGACATCCAGTGTAGAGATACCAGTGTAGAGTTTGTTGCCTTGACACGAGCGATAGAGCCCAGCCCAGCAGTTCAGTCCAGAGATAGCTACACTGGTCGCTTCTTTTCTTTCCAATCACATCGGAGAGCTGGGGAGTCCGAGCTATTTGGCTAGTACATGTACTTTAGCCTTGCGGTATAGTAGTTCAGTGGCCACCTCATTTATCTTATCTTGCCTTGGGGGCTTAGGGGAGGTAGAGGTAGAGGGGGGAGAGAGAAAAAGAGGGCTAAAGAGAAAGAGAGATAGAGCGAGAGAGAAAGAGAGAGAGAGAGAGAGAGAGAGAGAGAGAGAAATAAGGTAAGAGGAAAAGAGAGAGAGAGAGAGAGTAAGAGGGAGAGAGAGAGACAGAGAGAGACAGAGCAGACAGAGAGAGCGATGGGGAGGGAGAAGATAAAGAGAAAAAGATAGATAGTTAAAGAGATATATAGAGAGAGGGATAGAATGAGAAAAAAAAAGTGAGTGAAAGAGAAAGAGTCAGAGAGGCAGACAGAAAGACAGAGGGGGAAGGGGCAGATAAAGAGAGAGAGAGAGAGAGAGAGAGAGAGAGAGAGAGAGAGAGAGAGAGAGAGAGAGAGAGAGAGAGATAGAATGAGAGAGATAAAGTGAGAGTGAAGGAGAAAGAGTGAGAGAGAAAGAGATAGAATGAGAGAGATAAAGTGAGAGTGAAGGAGAAAGAGCAAGAGAGGCACACAGAGACAGAGGTTAGGGAGGCTAATACAGAGATATATATATAGAGAGAAATAAAGTAAGAGGATAAGAGAGAGAGAATTAGAGAGCAGACAGAGAGACGAGGCGGAGGGAGGAAGATAAAAAGAGATAAAAAGACAAGACAGAGTCAGGGAGACAGGGCTAGAGGCCAATGCAACCCGACCCCTCCTTGACAATATGATTCTCAAATGGAATGGGGCGTATTGACCAAGTCAGCGCGTACAAAAGAATTGGGCTTTGTTGAAACTCCAACGAGCCAGACCCTTAATAGTGTTTTAGAGTGACCTGTGGGTATATTAACCACGGTGACCAGTGTGAATGTGCTGGAGATGAAGAAAGATAAAAACACTTGAAACATGTAGAGCGAAACACTCAGATCCAGATTCAATAAGGCGCGCTAGGGAGTCCATAATATTGAGGCTTGGACTAGTTATTTAAAACGTTACAACGAAGCATTTAAAGATAGCGATAATTATTAAAAAGGGCATTAGATTTGACGCTTTGGTTATTAAAGTTATCTTCAGAGAAAGGTTACAAGCGTTGTTAAAATAAAGTCTCTTAAAGATTATAGTTTCGTGCATTTATGCGATTGGTTGGTTTCTTGCATTTAACGTCAAGCTGTGCGACAAAAAAAAACGGTGCTTTTGGGAGAATATTAAAATTAATCATAGAGACTTTTACTATCGATCGAAGAAGGGTAAAATTGCCGGGTTACAATGACTCACAGGGCTTTATCAAGACACATTTTCTCTAGAGTTCGCCGACCCAAAGAGGAAAGATAGAAATAATAAGGACAGTCAGCAAGAGTCTAAGTTATGGAGTAATTCCAAATTAAGTTTAGCCTTATAGGGTAGATTCATGGCTGGTATGCGAAAGACAAACACGAGACGGGGAGAGACACAGAGATAGAGAGCCCAAGAGGATTGAAAGAAAAAGACACACAAAAAAAAAAACGACAGAGAGAGAGACAGGGAGGGGGATGGTACACTCAAATCTACAGCAAATAAGTAAATACATTGAACGTTAAAAATAAAGGTTATAATTATACTCAAGGAGGTGATGTCAAACCCATCCACCCACCTAATGGTAACAAGCCTGCATCCCAGATTAAACACGACCAGCTTGGTTTTGGGTAGTAGTAGTTACGTTGGTTTAACGTCCAACATCAGCACTATGTCGGCTATGTTGTGGACACAGGCTTTTTTGTGTCCACGAGAGAGTGAAGAAAACATAAAATAGAACAGAGGTAGGACCTGTTTATGAGAAGTGCCAAGGGCAGTTTGAGTATTTAGTTTGGTTTTGATATGTCCACCCTCAGCTGCAAAGCTATATTGTGGATAGGTCCCATAACTGGCATCTGATACACAGAAGCAGTTCAGAAAATCGTGGACCTCTGTCTCAGTCGATCACTTTAGACTGACACCGACCATGTTCTTCTAGAAATAGGCGAACGGCTATGCCACAAACCCAACGAATAGAGGACAGAACCTGACAAATAAATTTAGACTGACCAAGGACAGTTTGATGTTTCAAAAATTGCTATTGAACTAATGGACCTGTATCATCGTAGAATATCAAAATAGTGGAAAAGTTAAAACTTTTCGCGAGTTTAATATTCTCTTCGTTTTGTATCTACTTTAATGAATGTTCTGTTTTCAACATTACTATTAAATATTTTGTTTAATTTAGCATGTGTTTCTTTTCTCTCTTCCCTTTGATCATTTTAATAGTAAATTGGCCAATTTTAAACTCCACATTTACTTCATTTACTACATTTATAGAATAGATTTAAGTATGACCCTCTCGCAGCAACTTACAGATTTCTTACAACTTAGATCTTAAACGCCTGTATGCAACTGAGATTTAGAAATTTACAGAAACAACCAATAAAATGCACACTCAACAGTCAACAGCAGTACTAAAGTGTTGGAGGTTAAGTGAATGAAGGTCGCTTTAACTGCTGTGTCCCTATAAAACACCGCTTCTAGGAAACCACAACGACAAATGTTAGGATTACGGACGCGTTATCAATACCTGGATCTGCGGCAAACAAAACCCGAATCCGGTGGAGCAGATAGGGTTGATCCTCGTGTCAACACAGGAGATCACGAATCCGGTGGAGCAGATAGGGTTGATCCTCGTGTCAACACAGGAGATCACATGTAGAGAGGGAGAGAAAGGTAGGGAGAGAGAATGAGATAGAGGGGTAAGGAGAGAAAGAGAGAGAGAGAGCGAGAGAGAGAGAGAGAGAGAGAGAGAGAGAGGTAAGGAGAGAGAACGAGAGAGAATGGGAGAAAGAGGACAGAGAAACAGAATGGAAAAGAGGGGGACATGAACAGAGATATATAGATTAGAGACGAAATAGGAAGACATACATATAGAAAAACAGACAGACAGTGGGAAAGATTAACACACAATCAGATGGAGGAAGACAGAAAGAGAGTAATATACATAGCTTTTCTAAAGATTGACTAAAGAACAGAGACCGATTGACAGATAGGCATAACATTGAGAAAACAGAGAGATGGAATGCGAGAGAGAGAGAGAGAGAGAGAGAGAGAGAGAGAGAGAGAGAGAGAGAGAGAGAGAGAGAGAGAGAGAGAGAAGGACACACTGTGAGAAAGATAGACATAGAGAAATGGGAAAAGATAGAAGCAGAGAAACAGAGGAGAGAGGGTGTAAGGAAAGTGGTCACCTTCGACAAGTTCGAAATATAGAAAGACAGAAGAAAACCTAAACGTTATCTGGTGTTCTGTGCCCATTGTAATCTGCCCAACTGCAAGGCATGCAAACATAGGAATGTGCAGGCACCAGTGGGTTAAGTGATAAGTTATATAGCGTGCTCCTTAAACGAAGGTCCAAGTTCTTAACAAAAAGAAAAATACAAAGGCAAGATATTGTTTAAGAATAAAGACAATTTCACTCGCCCGCCACATAGTTTATAACTTTTTTAGTTAAACCCAGTAAAGAATAGATTTAAGAATAGATTCAGGGTTATCCCAATACTCATTCTAACAATAGAGTACATGCATACATAATATTGCACCATCAGAGTAGCCTCATTGTGCGGAGTAACTGTTTCTTTGCTAGAACACGTATGGCATCTTTAAGTTTAACAACTTACCGGGTCTGCTCTGTTCTCGGCAGCGCTTACTGCAGCAGCTACAGCACCGTGATGTGTTCCAACTGTATGTCTCCGAGGAATCATCTTCTTCCCAGGCCCAGCTCTATACCTTTCATCATCAGGATGGACTCGCAGACCCCGGGAGGACGAGCCGGGGTCAGGTGGATGGTACCGCTGGTATCGGGACGGATCCGGGTCGTATTGGTTCCTGCGAGGGTGAGCGTATCCGTAAACAGCCGATTCCGACTCGTAACCGAGCGTTGATACCTGTCGAAAGAAGACGGTCCGTGCCGTTCCGCCTCCGTCTCGCTGTGGTAGCCGTGCAGGTTGTTAGGGTGCCTGGGAGGGACGCTGCCTGGTCTAGCCGCTTCGTGGAAGACCTCCCCGCTCCCGTTCAGGCTGTTCTTGCTCCCTAAGGGCGGAACACTGTCAGGACGGGATGGGTGCTGGTGTTGGTGCTGATGCTGGGGCTGGTGCTGGTGATGGTGAGGCTGGCTGGGCACTGGGTAAGACGGTTGAGGTCTCCCACGGACGTTGATCACGGCGTAGTTCGCCCCGTCTGAGGCTGCAGAGCTCCACAGCTTCATCTGCCTGTGGTTTGTGCCCGGGGGCATCGAGTGGTAAGGCGGGTAGTGAGCGTAATTACTGCTACCAGTGCTGCTAAAGCTCCGATCCAAAGCCCCGAATCCGGAGTCACACTCAGTTCTCCGGTCAAGAGATCCCCAGCTATTGTAGTTTTCCATTTTGTCATGTACGTTTCCTCCGTGTTCGACCTCACCGTGGGCCCGACTGGGGAGAGAGTTGTACCGATTCTGATTGCCATCTGCCGAAGGTTTTTTCATGGCAGATTTGCGAGGAAGCGTGCTAAAGTTAGGGGGCTGAGAAACACCTTTACTTCGATCCTGAAGCGAGTTGCTTCTCGAAGGAACTCTCCCTTCAAGCCCGTTATCCCCATACCCAAGCTGATGGGAGCTTCCTTGAGGGACACCTTGATGCTGACGATTCACCCCACCATTCTGAGGGAGACCGTTATACGCTTGCACATTTTGGTATTGAGCCTCATTACTTTGTTGCTGAGTACCAATTCCATTATGCTGCAAATTGTTTAACTTTTTGCTGTCTTTAAGAATGCCGTGCAGAGGAGGAGGAGGTTGGGGAGCCTGAATCTGCTGTTGCTCATCCTTATTGTCAGCTTTCTGTGTCTTTCTTGCCAGGTCGGGGTTATCAGCGGTTCCTCCCGGGGGCGAAATGGGAGGAATCGAACCCGCACTGCTTGGAACTGGTTGACGAGATCTCGGCTCGTTGTCTATGGCTTGGGGTGCATTTGCTTCTCTGTTATGCATTGAAGTGTTATCGGCAAGTTGCTGTCCGCTGTTTTCTTTGCTACCTCTTTGACCATCTGCAGAGATGGGCGTTGAGTTAGGTTGGGCGCTTCTCTCTGCAGGAGTCTGATTTTGATTTATATCTCCTTGCGAAGGATCTTTCTTGCGATCTTCTTTTTCTGAAGCTGACACGGCTGAATTTGAACGCCCAAGACGTTTCTTTGTGTCCTTGTCTTCTCCGTTCGACGAAACAACTGAGGAGGTGTCAGATTCAGACTTACGAGTTTTATCCTTAGTCGACGGCTTCTTGGTAAGCCGCAGGTGTAGAGATGACACCTTGGATGATTGCTTTGATGGCTTAGAGTTTGATTCCAAGTCTCGTCTTGAACGACCTTTTTGAGGGGATGAGGGTCGTTTTGATGACCCGTCTTTCTTACTAGGAGATGAAGCTGCAAAGAAATTAAATATTTCGAATTAGAATCTAAACTAAATTTTTTTAAACAACTTGCATCTTTATGGGTTTCTTGAGGATTTTAAAATTACGTGTTTAAATTCTTAAAAAAGATAGCTTTTTCTGTATTTTCCCAAGATAATCCTAGACCACTCTTCTAACGATTGATATTGTATTATAAAATGCCCTCAATAATAACAAGAAGTACACTGTTTATGAGCATTTTTATTTTTGATAACGAATATTGCAAATCATTAGGCCTATAGTTTCGTATTTTTAAATAAGCACAAGCTGGTGAATATATTATTTTATACGTTTTAAGATTTCAAAGCTTTTCTTAAAAAAAACAACAACCTGGAAGTATAATTTATTTCTATTGAATTTCCCCTTAAACCTGGGATTGTTTCAGTGTGTAATGATTTTAACATGAGATGGGTTATCAATGGGGGACATGTTTACACTATTTATAAAACATCCAAAATATAGACATGTTTAGCGGGATTTTTTTGTATTACTTCATAGTGTTGAGCATGTAGAGCATCTTTTATAAGTAATATTTCAATGATAATACTAGTTAAAAGTACACATATATTGATAATATTTCACTATTATTCAAAAGTTATTCATAAATCGCAATTTAACGTGCGTTGCAGAGCTTGGATGATAAAATATTTTCATAAGAATCATAGGACAGGGCTGATATTGAACGTTAAGACTCTTTCAGATATATCCCTTTCAAGAGACTGCCACCGGTTAAGTCTCTGATAAGAGAGCTTTACCTTACCTGGTTGGTTCTTATCACCCGTCTGGTGGAATACCTGCCCACCCGTGTCACCCGGTGCCCCATGTATTTTCCATTTGATAAATGTCATAATTTATAAGAGAGGAGTTAAATTTTCTGCTCGAGAGGAGCCTATGGAAGTACTAACTCCGCAGTGGATGTTCATATAGTAGGCTCCTATTTTGTTGTCTTGCGTATGATGCTAAATTTGTTTTTTGGAGATACATTAAAAGGTGATGTAAGATGAGATGGGTTTATTTAAGGCGAAGGGGAAGTGGGATGCAGTTTATTGGAGAAGAAAAAAAACACACAAAAAGAATGGAATTAAAATAGGTTGAAACTTAACCATCAAACTTAACCATCGAGGTATATTCTGTACTGATTTTCTCTCGCATTTCTATTCAGATAAAGTTTACAAGTTTCAACAATAAGAAAGGTTTGTAGCTGATATACTACATGTGAGTATAGAAACCTTGGATCCAATTTGTCTCTGCAACCAGATCAATAAAACAGGAAGAAAAAAAAGATATTATCAAAATAAATTGCTAGTGTGTTTTTAAAATCAAGTTTATGGTGGTCGAAAGGTTTTAGAGCGTAAGAGATTCACCATTAGTTTGATTTAACTTTTTAAGACATATTAATTGTCTAGAACTGTGAGTATTAGCGGCGATTTGGAACTAAAGAAAACATAACTGCAACTTTTTTTTCGAAATTTGTTAAAATTGAAACTAGTTCACAGCGGTAAAAGGCTGCTTACAAATTATGCTATCACAGATAGGCATTTCTTGGCACGAAGGAAAATTTGGCCTCAAAATCAAGAGTCCGACGATCATAATTTTCCTTATAAACGACATAAGAAAAATTATAATCATAGGCAAATCACCAACCATTCTCTAGATGTTGCTAAAAGCACAAAATTATTGCAATATGTTGTTTATCAATTACGGTACCCTTTTGTTATTATCTACTGTTAGAGATTGCTGTAAATAATAATGATGCATGAAGTAGGACGACATGTGGGCTACATAAATTTATTTTAAAAAAAGTAATTTTAACTTTTTGTGTGTACAATATTGTTCCAGTCAGAAGTTTAAACTAAACACTAGGCCCAAATCGACATATCAAAATTGGCACAATAAACCAAGGGATGCAACCACTTCAATCATGAAGAACTTGCTGAACGACAATCGTGTGACAAGGAGTTATTGCGCTCTACCTTGCAGCGACAAAAGCTTTGAACAAGTTTAATGCAATGTTCACAGAAGAAGCAAATACATCTATTGACAAACGAATGTATACGTTATTGAACTAATTAGTTGTTGTTGTTTTTTATGACCGATTGGTGCTTATATTAGTTCATCATGTACATACTCTCTAGGTCTATAAAAGCACTCTCGGATGACCATGAATCTTTGAACATTCATCGATGGGACATGTATTTTCGAATTTAAAAAATGCCAAACAAATGCAAAATAGTACTGAGCTTCACTGAATAGTTTCACGTTAAATTATATTACAAAAAATAAGCCTTGGCTCAAAAACTTCCTAATCGTCAGAAAAATATTAAAATTATAATAGTATTGTGGTTCATGCAAAATCAAGAAGTTAGATGGTAGTAAGTTATCACATGTACTAGAGATTTCATTGCTAATTATATCAACTATCCACCAACTTCTTGCACAGAGCATTCCTCCGATGAAGCGATCAGGACGAAAAGGTTGTATCTTAATCCGATAATTATTTCCACAGGGCGAAAGAGGCAGGCAAAAACAGAGGTGTACAACTCCAGTAGCTAGATGAGTGCCTGTACTGCATAATACGATGTCATTGCAAGTATGATTGAGTGGGAGGTTCGCAACACCAGCTGGGAGGAGGGGGGAAAACGTTACGTTTACACCTGACATCTAGAGATCTTCTTTCTGCTGTTCAGATACCACATGCCTTGCGAAAACGGAGCTTACAGCAATAACGAGGACGATTGGTAAGGGCGATAGGTAATATGCACCGGCGTCCAATCAAAGCTCTAACCTGGGCTTACGGAGCCAATGAGCAATCAGAAAACCCCATGCCTAAATGGAGTGATTATGTTATTCATTATTGTTGAAAGAATCGCAAGGCCTTTAGAAAAAATGTGCAATGACTTCCAAATGGTGGCGCATGTACTACGAGAGCTCATTCTTCCCACAGGCTGAGTACTGATCACCTGGTGTAAGGCTAGAAATAATACAGACTTTGTGATATACACAGAAATAAAGGACGACGCGATCAAACCCATCGGACTTGGGTTATTTGAATTTCCCATTCGCTGTGTATTTCTACGACAGAGTTAGGATAAGACGTCGATACAGATTTGAAATAATCATGCCATCACAACAATTGAGAGACTATGACCCAGAAACGACGTTTAGAAAATTATTTTACCGCGTAGCTTAATCATGAATGCAAATTATATTCTTGTAAAATTTCATTATATTTGTTTGTAATGTTATCAAATGTATTATCTTATCTTTTTTTTCAAATGAGATTTTATTGTCTAAAAAGCGCCATGAGCTGAGTTTATTGTATATAGCGCTCTAACGATAAACTGTGTTATTATTATTATTATTATTATTATTATTATTATTATTATTATTATTATTATTATTATTATTATTATTATTGTT
>RQTK01000969.1:2225-42968 GCA_003991915.1 Elysia chlorotica
TTATTATTATTATTATTATTATTATTATTATTATTATTATTATTATTATTATTATTATTATTATTATTATTATTATTATTCGTATTATTAGTATTATTATCATTTTTATAATTATTATCCTCATTATCATTATAACTATAACTATTTTTATTATCATGATTATTTCATTATAAGATAAACCCAACACGAAAAGCACCCACTGATAGTGTTGAATGTGTTTGTTTTCCTCCAGTGTTTGCCACAGCCTATGAAGTAACAGTGAATGCTGGAGGGAGCGTCATCCTGACCTGCGTGAAGACGTCCCCGACATTCACCCTGCTCCTCAATGACGTAACTGTCTTCTTTGTTACATAGCTCTGTTAACACTGTAACTCTGAGGAAATTACTCTCATTGTAGCCTGCTACTTAACGACGTAACTGTCTTCTTTGTTACATAGTTCTGTTAACACTGTAACTCTGAGGAAATTGCTCCCAGTGTAGCCTGCGACTCGTTGTGAGCCTTGTTGTAGTTGCATCGAGTTGTAAGCTACGGTGTCGTTGTACTTAGGGACTTTGTACGTATCCAGGCTAGCCAACATGACAGGCAAAGTCACCGAAATGGCTGAAATGAACACATTTCACACTACAAGGGTAACAGTGATCTATAAATTAAAATAAAAGTTACTTTGGACAGAACAAACAATATTTAGTGCATGTTCCTGGCTCGGCCTGCTAGACTGTCCTAGCTGTATCTAGAATTATGAAGGATGTAGCTGACTTTGGTTCTTCATGCAAATATTTGTTTATTTGGGTGAAAATGCCTTGTTATTTTTGGAAGGCTCTACTTCGGCCTTTGCACGCTCTATCAATCAGACAGAGAGCTGGTTTACACACGACATCGACGTGACGGCCCGGAACCCGCTGAGTAGCGACTCCATCCCGACCAAAACCATCAGCATGTACGAGCTTATCGAGGGCTTCCAGGTCGTCGAGGCAAACTCAAAGGTACATCACAGGGCTGGGCTGGTTTTCATCGATAGCGACGTCCAAAACAGTCATTTTAATTTTTTTTATACCAATAAAAAGCAGTGAAATAAAAAAAAAGATTAACCCCATGCAGCAGACTCTTGTGGTGAGTTGTCGACTCAAATTCTTAGGTAAACTAAACGACTGGTCTAGATGTTCGCTAGCGCTATGAAGACATTAAAAAGTCTCTCTCTCTCTCTCTCAAGAAAGAGAGAGCTTTATGCCTACGTTTTCCTTAATGTTTTCATGTAAATAATTACATTTGCTAGTATATCCAACCTAAATTTACCCTACGCATGAACAGAAGTTGAAAATTCCTGTTTTCTCATGTCTGACATGTTTTTCCCAGGTTAAAGCCTTTGAACCAAAATTGAAGATTCTTATTTACTATTGTCTAACATGGTTTCCCCAGGTAAAAGCCTTTGAACAGAAGTTGCTGAACATCAGCTTCACCAGGGTTGGAACCGACACCTGTGTGTACGTCGACTACGGTGACGGGAGCAAGTTCATCTACTCCGACTCGATGATCGAGTGCACCGAGCTGGCTTTCTCGTGAGTACTGGGTGTTATATAGTCCCAGCCCATATCTACGTCAGGGCATATCTACGTCAGGCCATATCTACGTCAGGGCATATCTACGTCAGGTCATATCTACGTCAGGTCATATCTATGTCAGGTCATATCTACGTCAGGCCATATCTACGTCAGGTCATATCTACGTCAGGTCATATCTATGTCAGGTCATATCTATGTCAAGTCATATCTATGTCAGGTCATATTTACGTCAGGTCATATCTATGTCAGGTCATATCTACGTCAGGTCATATCTATGTCAGGTCATATCTATGTCAGGTCATATCTATGTCAGGTCATATCTACGTCAGGTCATATCTATGTCAGGTCATATCTACGTCAGGTCATATCTACGTCAGGTCATATCTACGTCAGGTCATATCTACGTCAGGTCATATCTATGTCAGGTCATATCTATGTCAGGTCATATCTATGTCAGGTCATATCTATGTCAGGTCATATCTATGTCAGGTCATATCTATGTCAGGTCATATCTACGTCAGGTCATATCTACGTCAGGGCACTGTCAGGTCATATCTATGTCAGGTCATATATATGTCAGGTCATATCTACGTCAGGGCACTGTCAGGTCATATCTATGTCAGGTCATATCTATGTCAGGTCATATCTATGTCAGGTCATATCTATGTCAGGTCATATCTATGTCAGGTCATATCTACGTCAGGTCATATCTATGTCAGGTCATATCTATGTCAGGTCATATCTATGTCAGGGCACTCTTGATTCACCTACAGTACTACAAAGTTCCAGAGCCTTAAGTCGGCTAAATATTCGTCTCTCGAAACATGTACTAACTGAACCCACTCAACAGCTGTAGAGATAAAAGATCAACACAAAACTATGAGAACAAAACAAAACTATGCGAATCTTATTTTTAACTACTTTTTGGCTCTTAAGAGAGGTACATTAGTAATAGCTTTATTCTTCGTGAGCTTAAGTCTTGCAGAATTCATGATTTATAAAAAATAAAGTCACAATAAAAATTGTTTACATTTTCCCCAGAACGGTTGCCGCTAGCAACAGGCTACCTCTGACAGGTCTAACCCAACTCAGCCACTCCTACAGCTCGGACCGTCTCTACGACGTCATCGTGACGGCCAAGAACGCCCACTCCAGTTTCACCGTGTCGGTCAGTTTCAGCATCACTGGACTGGACTGCAGCAAGCCGTCGGTCAGCATCTCGGAAGGGTAAGTCCACAGACCATGGCCAGGCGGTTCACACACAGAGAGCTCGCAGCGCTAGAGATATGCGTGATCACTTCACACACACACACACAGAGCTCGCAGCGCTAGAGATATGCGTGATCACTTCACACACACACACACAGAGCTCTCAGTGCTAGAGATATACGTGATCACTTCACACACACACACACAGAGCTCGCAGCGCTAGAGATATGCGTGATCACTTCACACACAGAGCTTGCAGTGCTAGACATATACGTGATCACTTCACACACACACACAGAGCTTGCAGTGCTATACATATACGTGATCACTTCACACACACAGAGCTTGCAGTGCTAGACATATACGTGATCACTTCACACACACACACAGAGCTCGCAGTGCTATACATATACGTGATCACTTCACACACACAGAGCTCGCAGTGCTATACATATACGTGATCACTTCACACACACACAGAGCTCGCAGTGCTATACATATACGTGATCACTTCACACACACACACAGAGCTCGCAGTGCTATACATATACGTGATCACTTCACACACACAGAGCTCGCAGTGCTATACATATACGTGATCACTTCACACACACAGAGCTTGCAGTGCTATACATATACGTGATCACTTCACACACACACACAGAGCTTGCAGTGCTATACATATACGTGATCACTTCACACACACACAGAGCTTGCAGTGCTATACATATACGTGATCACTTCACACACAGAGCTTGCAGTGCTAGACATATAAAGCTCTTAAAACGAAGCGGCCACACCCGTTTCTTCGTTTCTTTATTAGAGTTAATGCGGTTAACCAAGCTTCACTAAGTTTTTTATACTCTGGTGTAAAGAAGGAATCAACCGCCCCAGTTATCCCGATCCATGGACTCATGAACAAGACTATTAGGACTATATTCCCCAAACCTTAGATTATTCTATACATTAGTCGCCCACTTGAACAAAAAACTGACTACAAAAATGGTATGTCTATCCTTGTAAGATTTGCCTTTTTGTATATTGAATCATGTATTTATAGAACTTACTAAAACTATGAGAGGAACGAGACCATGGCAACACTTTTGGTTTCTGACGCTCTGAACATCTGTCTTGCAGGAGTACAGTCTTCACCAGCCCCGTGACCTTCAAGAAGAGTGACATCATCCGAGTGCGCGGACTGTCCGTCATCAGTTGCGCCGATAACTACCAGAACACGAAGTCCTGGAGGGCAGAGATGATTGACCCTCAGACTAACACCGTAAGTCCTGGAGACACAAGTCAAGTTAACCCTCAGACTAACACCGTAAGTCCTGGAGACACAAGTCTAGTTAACCCTCAGACTAATATCGTAAGTCCTGGAGACACAAGTCTAGTTGACCCTCAGACTAATATCGTAAGTCCTGGAGACACAAGTCAAGTTGACCCTCAGACTAACACCGTAAGTCCTGGAGACACAAGTCTAGTTGACCCTCAGACTAATACCGTAAGTCCTGGAGACACAAGTCTAGTTAACCCTCAGACTAACACCGTAAGTCCTGGAGACACAAGTCAAGTTGACCCTCAGACTAACACCGTAAGTCCTGGAGACACAAGTCTAGTTAACCCTCAGACTAACACCGTAAGTCCTGGACATACAAGTCAAGTTAACCCTCAGACTGACACTGCAGTTCCTGGAGGATACTGTTAATTAACCCTTAGACAAACATAATAAGTCATGTAGGATAAAGGCAATTCCTACTCAGACAGACATTGTAATTCCTGGAGGATATACTTAATCAACCCTTAGACATACATTGTAATTCCTGCAGTATATACTTAACCAACCCTCAGAGACAGACATTGTAATTCCTGGAGTATATACTTAATCAACCCTTAGACAGACATTGTAAGTCATGGAGAATAAATTTGAACTAAAGCCTCAGACAGACAGACATTGAAAGTCTTGAAGTTAGTCCTCAGTCATTCATTTCTGATCTCAGTGGACCCTAATGCAGACATCACAAGTCCTTGAGTATAGAATTAATTAACCCTTAGACAGAGATCACAAGCCCCTGAGTATAGAATTAATTAACCCTTAGACAGAGATTGCAAGCGGAAATCATATCTTAATTAATTTGTAATCTGTCTGTAAAATTCAGGATCTGGATATAGGAAATCCTATCTTGGGCAGAAGCTGTCAGTGAAAGCCCTGAGCGTGGACAAAACGTTACTTTCGATATTTTGAAATGTTTGAGAGTCATTCAATTTCAGTCCAGTTCCACCTTTATGTTTTGAATATTTACCTTACGAGGGACCAATAAAGCTTGTCTTATCTCTTTGATCTATGTTGTCCTGATTTTTCCATCACGTTAAAAGGCTACCGGAACAGTGTCCCTGGCAGATGTCGACACTACTAAGGCGGAATTGAACCTGCCCAGCAGATTTCTAGACACTGGGCTCTACAAGGTCTACTACAAGATGGTCATGGACGAAGCCCTGGGATCTGTGAAGTTTGAGGCGGAAGCTTTCACGTACATCCAGGTGTGTGTGTGTGTAGGTGGAGGGCTGTCTGGGGTCAGTGGACTTTGTTGCCTGAGGTCCAACGTCATTACGATCAGGCTTTATTGTGTGTGTGTGTGTGTGTGAAAGAGAGAGAGAGAGAGAGAGAGAGAGAGAGAGAGAGAGAGAGAGAGAGAGAGAGAAAGAGAGAGGGAGAAAGAGAGAGAAAGAGTTGTGAATTGTTTTTCTAACGTTCCACGTGGTATGGTGGAAGGGCTCCAAGACTGACGTCTGATAATTTCATGTGCTGCCACATAGAGACATTTTGGGAATGCCTGGACTCATGTTGCATTCACCTGAAATCAACCCAGTCAGTAGGGGACAAAATCAAATAAATATATTTTTTTACTGATCTTGGGCTTCGAACAGGGGGCTAACATATAAGGAGACTAACGCTCTACCACTTGCGCCACATGCATCTATGTATCTATGTTTTACCTAATTTAAAAATTAATCAGCCTTCTGGCACTTTCCTCGACTAACCTTCCCTTTGATCTTTTCCTCTGCTCATCCAAGCCCACTTACTCATCTATTTCTCAACGTTGTGTCTAATGTGTCTACTGACCTGTTCAAAAAGCTCCATCTCGCCTCCAGGTGTCTCAATCCGCCCTGATTGGGGTCATGTTGAGGGGAGGTGTGTCCACTGTTGAGCGAGGCTCCGGTCAGACTCTGACCCTCGCCCCTCTTGACTTTTCCACTGACCCAGATGTGGACTCCACGGTTGCCCAGGTAACGGAACGCGAATCTATCGTACACTGTTAGAGACAAAACCGAGAAAAATATCTAATATTGCCATTTACTTTGCTGAATCAATAGTTATTTTTAATTTCATTAAAAATGATTTATAGTATTTGTAAATAAAATAATAGAAATTCATTTGACATTAATTCATGAATAAACAAACAAAACAACAACAAAGGAACAAAACAACAACAAACAACATAACAACAACAAACAAACAAAAAAAAACCAAACTAAGTGACAAACAACCTTGGAGGAAATTATTTCATAGACGAAACAAAAACGAAAAACAATACAAAAAAACAAAACAAAACACAAGTGAATTATTTGGACTATTCTTGTTTTTCTAAAAGTTGCTTTGTGTAACTACGTGGACTCACCGGTGTAAAACCAAGCTAACCTCCCTATGTATGTGTGCGAAACTTAGCCATAACGTTGTTCTGGTGTTGACCATGTGACCAGGGTATCACAGTGTCCGGCTGGCTGTGTCACGAGGCTGGAGATAAAACCACCGACTGCAGCGCTCTCGGGTTCGACCACACGAACACCCCCAGCTCACAGTCTCTCTCAGTCCCAGGGCCGTCGGTTGGGAAGACCTACCAGTAAGGGGAAGTACCGTGTGTCTACACCGCCATATTAAGCCACTCAATTCAAAACATTAGCCTGTCATTGGCAGCCCGAACTGCACCGTGTTCTCCCATCGCCACACCAATAAGGGGGATAATTTTCATGGGTAACGTGGAGTGATGGCAAACTAATACAATCATCCAGCTGGGATTTCACATCAAAAAATGGTGTTAGTTGGGCAAATATACTTAATAGGGGCGTGTCAGTTGCGAAGTTTCGCGAACAATACAGTGCCTGTCTGGAAAACATACCAGTAAGATAATGGGTGTCATTTGGGAAAACATAGCAGTAAGATAGTGGGTGTCTGTAAACCATACCAATGGGGGTGTATATCAGGAAAACATCCTGCAATATGTGTGTGTCATTCGGTAAAACATATCATTACGCGGGTTTCAAGTCGGGAGTAATTTTTTTATGTGATTTGGGTAAACATACCAGTAAATGGTATGATGTCTGTAAAGAATTCACACCAGTACATGTGTGTCTGGCGGAAAAGCTACTATAACGAGGGTGTCGGGGATAAGTTTTGTGTATGTAGGGTAGAAATATCAGTAAATGGGTATCTGTCTGGAAAACATGCCAGTTAGTACATGTGTGAATGTAAGAATGCTAAAATGTATATCAGAAAGTGGGAATTTGTCGGAAAGACATGTCACAGTGTGTGCGTGTGTGTATGTGTGAGGAAACACTGTAGCTGGTTCTTAAGTGTCCCTATATATATATATATATATATATCTTTCTTGGAAAACCACGTGGTCGTATACTTTAAAAATAAACTGAGGTTATTTCATTTACGATTTTTCGTTTCAAGTATCTATATACATTACATTTAAAATTATTATAAAATCTTACATTTTTTGCAAGAAACGTAAACACATTAAAGTAATCTCCAAATCTATTTAAAGTCCCTCTAAACTACAATTATAAAACCTTTACATTGAATTTAATGATAATAGTTTTCCAAAATTAACTTTACATTAAAAGCTTTAGAGTTTTAAATTTAATGCCACACCATTACGAACTTAGTCTGTAGCTGAGTAGTCTGTCTGTCTATAATAAAGACAAATGAACATAATTGTTTGTCATAGCTGTATAGTTAGTTAGAAATTTTTCATAAACCTTTACCTCTTTGATAAAGATGTTGATTGTAAAACGCTCTGAGTGTTATTTTCTCCTCGGTGTTATTTCAAAGGATCACTGCGACTTTGACCAAAGATTCGAGGACAGTTGAGACGATGGTGTTCCTCAATGTCGTGTCTGGAACGCCACCCTTCATATACATCATGTAAGAGGATCATATAATGTGCATAACACCACCATTAATCTATTATGCAATTTTGTTTTTGTTATTTTGACAATAAATTAAATGACACAATTTGTTTAAGTTGCTAGGTAACGTACAAAATATTAACATTCAACTGAACTAACACGTGAACTATCATCATAGTCCCGTAAAACCATCTTTAATCTTCACTGTGTCAGATTTATTCCCAATTTTGTACCATTCAACTTCATTTTGTAAGACATTATGCAATATGAACATTACAACCATTCATTACCATCATGTTAAATGTTATGTTACCTCCCCAATACCATCATTCACATAATATGCAAAATACCATGTTGTGTCTGCAAAATACCACCATTCATTTTGGTCAGGTAAGATGGTATGTTATATCCGCAAATTCACTGTTCACCTGCATTATAAAAGATATTATGTTCTATACGTAATAGCACCTTTCACATAATTATAACATGCAAGACATAACATAACGTCCATATGTGGAATTTTATCAATGTCATCTAAAGTACCATTTTGGTCTTCAATTTTGCATTTTACAATTCACTTACAAAGTTCCAACATTTTATAAATGTGTACACAACTCCATATAATAAAATTAATCATATTAGATAGTTCATTCTGTATTCCAACATACGTTTTAATTCTTTTTAAAGAATATCCATGTGATTTATTTCTAAGGGGGGCCTAAAATGTCCTATTCAACACGCCACTATTTGTATAATTATGTGTTAGTTTAATGTGACTGGCTAAGACAGACAGGAGTCCAGGCGTCCCCGCCCTTTCTTGTGTGCACATAAAACTGTCAGACGTCAGCTTTGAGAAAAGTCCACAATATAGGCTATATAGTGCTGACGTTGGACAACCTAACAAAGTGAACTTAACTCAACTGATATCTAACAAAGATTGTCTTCCTCTTTTATTTTCTGTACCGTTGTTCTATACAGGCCCGCCGTAGGCAGCGTCTACTACCAACAGTCTGACGGCTTCAAGGTGCTGCAGTCGTCCCGTCTCGCCCTGGATTGCATCTGTGAGAACTGCAACCCGACCGACAGCATGGCCTACCTGTGGGAGGTCTACAGCTCCGACTACCGCTGGCCTGACGGCTGGAGGTTGCTCAGCGCCGAGGATATGGTTGATCGTGTCTTCGGTACGTAATGTCCGCCGAGCTACTTTGTCATTGTTTGTTTTAAATCTACGCGGAGTTGTCTGAGGGTTTAGTGTGAGCACATGTACATGATTTGTCCGGATCTAGGTCTAGGTGTAGATGGAGGTTTCTGAGGTTGCGTGTGTTCGGTTCATTACGTCGGTCATATTAAAAGTCTTGCGATTACTGAACTCAGGGCGGATACGAAGATCACAGGCAAGTTTACCTGCGTCCAACCATAGCTCCTTCAAAGACTTACGCAACCAATAAACGGTCAGAAAAGTCCATGGCTGAGGGGCGGGATTATGTTACACCTTGTTATCATGTGGAACGCAAAGACTGCATTGGTTTATAACAATCTTTATTGCTAGACCTAGGCGGGGTTATCTGGAGTTCTGTGTATTCCGTACAAAATGACTGCCACAATATTTTTGTCATTATCTATTTTTAGACCTAGGCGGGGTTATCTAGGGTTCTGTGTATTCCGTACAAAATGTGTGCCACACTAGGTTGTCATTATCTATTTTTAGATCTAGGCGGGGTTATCTGGAGTTCTGTCTATTCCGTACAAAATATCTGCCACACTAGGTTGTAATTATCATTCTATTTTTAGATCTAGGCGGGGTTATCTGGAGTTTTGTGTGTTCGGTACAAAATATCTACCACACTAGTTTGTCATTATCTATTTTTAGATCTAGGCGGGGTTATCTAGGGTTCTGTGGAGTGATGGTGAAAATATCTAGATCTAGATGTTCATATTTTTATTATGTGGTACGAAGATTGATAAAAAGAGAGAAAGGGAGAAAAAAGATCGGCGAAGAACATCAAATTACGATGGGGCACACTCTAATAAAAAAGCATGTGTCATATCTTAGATAGTTTAGATATCATTGTAAAGTATTCCTCATTTTTCTTACATTTTCTTTTTTTCAGGAATAGATGGTAACCTCAAGAATCTCATGGTTTTTCACTAAATTTTTTTTTTATATTCCAACCGCAGATGCTCTTTTAGATTTTCCATGCTATTATGTGCCTACTTTCCTAATTTGTTGTAATCCTTTTCTTACAATTCCATTCAAATTTCAGAATTTCCGACCCTTTTGTACTAAAATTTTCCTACCTCTTTGTAACGCTATATTTCTCTGCATTTGTTTGTACTCTTTTTCTCCAGAAGAGTCAATTTTCCTTTTTTTAAATTAAATTTTCATTAATGTTGTAAAGGCTTCTTACGCTCAACTTAGCTCTAAAATAAAAACAAAGTTCTGGTAGTTTTACTTTGCAAACAGCGTCCACCTCTAACGCAATATTCGGGAGGAGGTGGCTGAGTATTCCAATCTATAAGGGGGAGGGAACTCTCCCCAAACCCAGCCTCCGCACTGCACATTTGTATTCACATAGGCTAATACTATTAGTCCTAAGGTCTAAAAACGAAAGTTTACAATACTTTAAAATACATTAAAGCATTTTCTAAATTACATACACATCATTCTTACGCTCTGTGATCAAGTACAATTTAGCTCGTGTAAGTTTCTTTTGTGGCATTCGGAAACAACAATCATTTAGAGTTTGACAATTTTTAAATAATTATATAGCATTATTTCTGAATATTATGATCTAAAAAGTCTATAGGATGGAACCTGCAGCTTATGTCTGATACAAAGAATACTGTATCTGAGCTGCTATATCTCTCTAATTAACGACCTCTCTATTTGAACAACGTTCATGTTACTAACTCAGGTACACAGGTAGTGTTAGGGTCTGAAGCTCAGCCGGTAGAGGGTTGGGCTAAGGAGCAGGAAATTTGAGGTTCAATCTCCTGTTTATGCCACATTATTATGTGCCTTTCCTATGTAAGTACTGATTTTCCAGGGTTTGAGGACACATACAATGAATAAAGAAAATAGAAAAAAAGGTGCTAGCATAGTGCACGTTCAGTAGTGTTTGAAGAAATTGCTGAAGTGAATTGACAGTGAAATCTATTTTATAGCTACTTATAATCGGTAAAATAACATTCTATTAGACAGTATAGTTTGTATAATTAGAGAACTGCCAAAGACATACCTGTTTCCCTTTTCTCTCTCCAAAGTTTAGGATTTTGGAAATCCGAGGGTTTTTTTCGGTCTTGTAATTTACAGTTAAATACCTTAGGTTCAGTTTACTTTAGTTTTCAGGCAATTAATTATAATTAAATACACAGCTCATAGAAATAAAGAAACGCATCATTTATATCTGCGCGAATTAATTTTAATTACTACTTTTACAGTTAGCTATCCATTTTAAATTGAAATAACGCGGTTTTCCTGTAAGCAAATATCGACCTAATTAAAAACGACATTGGGAAAAAAACAACAACACTTTACCAGTTCCTTTTTAAAACAAGCTACTTTGGTTTGACCCATACTAATCTGGTAGAGTATTAACAAGATTCTAGTTTCATGAAAAAATCTCATTGTCGTAACGATGTACGTGTGAGATAACCAATCCTTCCATTTCTCTAATGTTTCAAAGATTTCATTGCTTTTGGATGCGCTTGGGAGGAAGGAGGGCAACCCCCTAGACTTGGCAGTGCCAAAATAAAACAATAGCAATCGTGTCATTTGGACACCACGGCAAACCGAAATTATATTTAAGGCAATAATCAGTTAACAATGCAAACGTTTTTTTAAAGAAATGTTTAGACTCCTGACACACACACACACACACACACACACAATAATTATTTTTTAGACAAAACAACAACAACAAAACAAAACAAAACAACCACGATAAACTATAATTATCTTATACCGTAGATCCAGTAGGGCCTAAGCTATGACGGTTCTTTCTCTCTTTGCATTTGCTTTTTGAAAATTACAACATTGCCAGGTTTTTATGTTGCATTCTCTAAGTTTCATTTTTGTCTTACGTCTTTTCCTTTTATTTTCCCGTAAACCTTCCAGTTTCAGTCGGGGCTCCCTGCTGAACGAGGCCTAGAGCCACAAATAAACAACCTTCAGCCTCCATATCCACCCTCCCTCCCTCCCTCCCTCCCTGGCTCACTCACCTGCTCCTCCACTCGTTCATTCCCTCTGCTATGATCCTTTGTCACTCACAGATATCGTATTCTTTCCAAATTTAACATAGTAAATTTTCTTGTCATCAATTCAACTCAATTATCTTTTTTGTGTCTAACAAAATTCATGTCCTATGCTTATTTTTGATTCTTTCTTTTTTCCTTTACAAATTATGATAATATGACAATAAACAAAAGTGACGTCATCCAAAGTCACAGTAGTGATGAAGATGGGGATGACGATGGTGATAAAATTGCCAAATTTCCTATTTATGTCGCTACATTGAAAAGCAACTCTTGGGATAAATAGGTCAATATGTAATTCTCAAAGAAGTTCTTGATTCATCCGTGTATTTCACAAACTAAAGATGTTATACAGCTAGAATGGTTCTACAATTCATATTTGAAAACAAGATTTCCACACCATGTCCAATAAAGTCTCTACAATACTTTTCCTGCATTAAAAACAACGTTCTAATTACCTGCCATTATAGTTAGGGATTCCATTCATTTGCTTTAAAAACTCAGCTTGTAAAGAAAGCAATTCGGAGCAATAGAAACATTGCTTACAAAACTTCTTCTTTTTCTTACTTAAATATCGTCTTTTAAAATCTTAACGCTAGATTGCTTTTCTAATTTACTTTTTTTAAAATTGAATTATAATGTCGGTACATTTCCAACCATTTGCCTTTGGAAAAGAGTCATCCAATGGAAGTGTAAAATGAAGAATAATAATCAAATGAAAAAAATATTTATTGACGATTAAATATGTTCCAGTCAGCAACCATCACTTATAAATATAAATGCAACATTGTAGATTGTAAAAATTTCAATATAAATAAATAAATAGAATGTTTAATTATATGATATTTCACAAAGAGTTCAAGAATTTTAACTATTATTAAATGGCGGTGATACTGATACTCATGTTTGCTATAACTACTTTTCCTAGGCAAAATTTACGACATTTTCAGTTCTAGCTTGTTTTCAGTATACACATCCTATGCTTCTGCTAGATGTTTTTCTACCTGAAACTTCACCTCTTTTTCTTTTTTTCGTCGTGCTCTTCATTGACTGACAGGGGAAAAATCTAAGCAGATCTCCATCCAAGACAACCTGTTCGAGGTGTTTGACTCGACCCTCATGAAGGTCGAGTGTAAGCTGACCACCAGCTCTGGATCAGGAACAGTCTCCACCAGACTAGAGGTCAGTCAATTCATCAGTTGAGTGTTGCCAACCACCAGACTAGAGGTCAGTCAATTCATCAGTTGAGTTTGTTGCCACGTCAGTGCTACAATAGGCGTTATTGTGAACGGGCCACGAGACTAACGCTGCCACTCCAAACCTGGATTCCTATCTCAGACACCCACATTATACTTATAACGACCCAACTAGTAGGGGTCGAAAACAAACAAATACATTTCTAAATTTCTGATTGATCGTGAGTTTTGAACAGGGTTTTTGTAAATGTCGCTAGCAGTAAAATGTAACTGCTAAAAACTATGCCACACATCACGAATTGTTAGTCTTGGAAAATGTTTAAGGAATACACAAAGTATTGGCAATGTTCCTCCTCCTTCCAATTTTCCCTGTTTCCCCCTTCTCTTGCTTTTTTATACCCTACTCCTTCTCCTTCTCCTCCTTCTCCTGTTGCTCCTCCTCCTCCTGTTCTCCTCCTCCTCCTCCACCTCCTCCTCCTCCTTTCCTCCATCACTTACCCTGCCCGTCTTCATCTTCCTCTCCTGCTACTCCTTCCTCTCGATAACGTCATACTCCTATACCTCTTCCTTAAACTGTTTCGTGTATTGTCCAGGTAAACAAGCCCCCCCACACACCTGTACTAAACTGTGTCGTGTATTGTCCAGGTAAACAAGCCCCCCCACACACCTGTACTAAACTGTGACGTGTCTTTTCCAGGTAAACAAGCCCCCCGTTCCAGGCACGTGCACCGTGAGTCCCACTGAGCGCCAGATCACAGACGAGGCCGCTTGGACCATCACTGTGGACGGATGGACGGACGTTGACCGCATCGAGGAGTACCAGTTCTTCAGTGGGTGTTACACTTATAGAATGTTTGTTGAAATTACATTAACCAACATTACTATCTTCTGTCCTTATTTCAACGTCCCTACCAGTTCTTCAGTGGGTGTTACACTTATGTCATATGTCATATTTAGAAATACATTAACCAACATTACTAGCTTTTGTCTTTATTTCAATTTCCCTACCAGTTCTTCAATGGGTGTTACACTTATAGAATGTTTAGAATTAAATTAACCAACATTACCATCTTCTGTCCTTATTTCAATTTCCCTACCAGTTCTTCAATGGGTGTTACACTTATAGAATGTTTGTTGAATTTACATTAAGCAACTACCTTCTGTCTTTATTTCCATTTTTCATGATCACTACCACGTTTTATCCCCCCACTCTCCACTGTATGTATGTCTGTCTGTCTGTCCGTCTATCTGTCCATCACTCTCTGTTATGCATATTACATTTTAACAATTTGAACATTATATAAGTTGTTTTTAATCTCAATTTCTAAACCTTCACCCCCTTCCTTATTTTTCACATTGTTTAGCATCATGATCTCCATTTAAGTGTATTTCAGTGCCTACCCTTTGCCTAAAAAGAATCTAAACGATACAGAGCTATAGGTTTCAATCGAATTCAAAGAGAGTCTATTTAGCCGATTACAGAAAATTCAGCCTGTAGACGGGTGCGTTTTACAGATCGGGATTTTCATGCCCAGTGTTTCTCCATATTATGTGGACAAAGCCGTTATCTCATTTTAGGATTCTTATAAACTAATGTGCATCATTTGAGTCTCTTAAGTTCCCATGAACAATACAATACGGCAACGGATCCAAAGACTAACGTCTGACAAGGCGTGGTCAGCGGGGCTTCTGTCTTAGGCTCTCACACTACACTGATACCGACACACAAAAAAATGAAAGGAGGATATTAGACAACTAAATTTTCCCATTGTGTAACCGCAATAGGAACTTCCCGAATAGAAGACCCGCGATCTACCTGTTAGCCTGTAACTGACTGAGACAGGATTCATGGTACCTGTTAGCCTGTGACTGACTGAGACAGGATTCATAGTAGATCTGCGCTGGGTTTGTTTGGCAGCACATTATTTTCAGACGTTAGTTTTGGGACATGTCCACAACATAGCCTACACAATGCTGACATTTTAAACGGGGCAAAAAAACAAACAAGCAAAACTGAGGTTCCATATGTTGCTAATGTAGCGTCGGTCTTAACTCTTATTAGTTTCAAAAGCTCTGTTAGGTCGACTAGCGCCTCTAAATGTCCACGTTCTGCTCCCTGCTCCACACCCAGGCCACACAGACGACGATACTGTGGACAGGCAGATCACGTCCATAGAGACCAGCTCTGGCTCCTTCAAGCAGGCGGTCAAGCTGAGCGAGGGCCCGGAGTACCTGCAGTACCAGCAGGAGATCATCGTCAAGGTCAGAGACAGCCTGCAGGCAACCAAGACCTTCAGCTGTGGCACCATCAAGGTCAGTGGCAACAACCAAGTGGAGTAGATTGGGGGGGGGTATAGACAGAGAGAGAGAGAGAGAGAGAGAGAGAGAGAGAGAGAGAGAGAGATATAAACAGATAGATAGATAGATAGATAGATAGATAGATAGATAGATAGATAGATAGATAGATAGATAGATAGATAGATAGATAGATAGATAGATAGATAGATAGATAGATAGATAGATAGATAGATAGATAGATAGATAGATAGATAGAAAATAGAGAGAGAGAGAGAGAGAGAGAGAGAGAGAGAAAGAGAGTGAGAAAATACTGAACTTCTGATATCTTTATTGTATTTCCATTTTGCATGCGTTAGTCTTAGGCGCCGCCAGCGATATAGCCTAGTTGCTCATGGAAATCAAACAACCAAACAACCAACCTTCCGCCTTTTTCCACCATATTCATCTGTGGTACTAGAAGGGGCGATCTTGCTCAAGTGATAGAGCGTTTGTCTTCTAATCGGGAGATCCCTTGTTCGAAACCCAATATTGGTCGAAAGATTTAATGTATTCGTCGAACCTGTACATGCTTGGTGAGAGTGAGTGTAACTGTAACCCTTCCTCCCGACCCCTGATCAACAGGTAACGCCGCTGCCTCAGACCGAGATCCGCGCCCTAGCCAAGGAGATCACGACCAACGGCCTTCACACGCTCAAGCGGATCTTCGCCGAGGGCGACCAGAAGACCTGCTCCGAGACGTCCACCAACATCGTCTCGCTGCTCAACAGCGACAGTAAGCGAACACGCTCAGGTGCATGCTGCATGTCTCGACGTTCGCTTTTCGTTAGATGGCTAAACAAAACCAAACACGCCACGTGTTTAACACCTACACTGTTCTTTCAACACGTATTATCTTTTTATGAATTAATTCGCCTTCTCGTATAGGGAAGTGCGAAATTTGTTCTTTTTTGTTTCCCCCAGCTGCCAAAGATCAAGGTTTCACCGCTGGTTCGAGTGCTACTCCAAATATAGAAAGTTACTGATTTCACTTTATTCCCTAAAACGAGTCATGGCTATTTTAAATGAGCTTTTCTTCAAAAAATGAACACCATGGAAAAAGATCAACCAATTTAATTGCACCAGTCCTTGCATCAAATTGCATGTTTGAAACCTTCAAAACAGCACACAGACACAAACACAAACACCGCAATTATATATATTTATTGCATGTACATTCATGGTACACTGGCTGTTGCATTTTTTGTGCTTTGATGGGAATGTTCCGCTATTGTGAGAAAATGAGAAGATATATCCCCGGTAATATTTAATAACATTCATTTAATCTATGTTCAACACTACTAGACCATAATAATTGAATAAGATAAAAACAAAACAAAAACAACAATACCACCGAAAGAAAATGCGCAACACAATTAAACAAAAAACAACAGCAACAACAGCAACAACAACAACAACAACAGCAACAACAACAACAACCATAACAACACCAGAGGAATCTAATAGTGGGGACTATTTGGACAAAAAACTGAAGGGGTCTGGGAGTTACTTAGGAGGACATGGCTTTTCTACAAAGGACACTGGCGGAAGTGACGTCACTGCAACTCCTCGGAGACCAACCGAGTCAACTGTCGAGACCAGGAGAGCGGGGGAGAGAAAGGGGGATTCTGCTACAGGATACGATGGTTCATCTTGTTTTTATCTTATTAGAACTCTTATATTTGTATCCAAACAGCCAGCTGAATGAAATTACAAAGCAGACACATGTTTTTTATTTGGGTTGCTGTTTACAAAAAGTTTTACACATCAAACCATAAATGTATATCATGACTAAATCAATAAGTCATTGTCAGTGGTTGAAAAACTTGAGCAGAACCAACGTATACTGTATGCAGATCCCTGACAGGTAAACTTGTGACTATTAACATTTTTGCATGCTGTTTTAGTTATTCATACTCTAAAACTGTAGAAAACACTGATCCTAATTCGAACTACATTAACTTTTTGCATGGTTTGAACTGGTAGTTCTTATTTCTAACTTTTCTAGTTTGCATGTTCGAAGATTTGTTCAGACTTCGGTCCACACGCTTGAAATAATTGTGAGGGCATCAAACTTGCCTTCAAAAATGTGACTTTGAAAACACTGCATGAAGTGTATTAATAGTTGCACTGAAAAAGTCCCGTTTGAACTAACTGCATGGTGTGAAGTAGAAACAAGTTTTGCATGCATGCCATGTTTTGATAAATAACACTCACAGCAATAATAATTTTATGCTTAAAATAAGTAATTCATTAACTGCACATTTGATTTCCGCATTGGAAGAAAATTCCGTATAATTTTATTGATACATAATGAATAGCATTGGTTTACTAAACGTCGTAAATTAACTGCAGTGCTAAGAGATATATTAGGATGCCTACTCTTTCTATAGAATTAATTACTCACAGTTTATAACAAAAAACAAGTTAGATCTACACTACTTTGTTTTAAGACACGAAAGATGTTGCAAAAGGCGGCGCAACGTCTAAGTTTCATTTTGTAGTAGATTAAAATAATTTTCGTTGGCGCACGTAATGTTCTCTTTTTACGACTAGAAGAAGCCTCACCGTTTTGTTTTGTTGGCTAACTTTACCTACATTTCATTTCCATGTCCTCTAACTCCATAACATAAGTTTCGGCGAAAGCACGTTTACTACTAATAATTACTAGTTATGACGATAAGAGCGCTCCTGTTCCAGTTTAATTTGTAAAATATAATTCACGTAAACTCGCCCACGCCATCTTGTCAAAGATAAAAGAAAATAGTTAATATTAGAAATCCATTGCACACACCGTAATATTCTAAATTTGTTAATGTCTGAGGTTTATGAATACAATTCAGAAACGTCTAGATCCAGATCAACGCTTGACATGACAATAATATATCTAGATCTATAATCGATCTAAACAACAGCAAAATATTAGCGTTAACTGCGGCAAGATTTTACAACATGATCTGAAGTATAAACACTCCTCTCTCTATGCAAAGCCATTAATCATTCATCAAACAATATCGCGCTCCGCTCTTATATACTTTATATACGCAAGACACAGATCTAGAAATCTCTAGGTTCTTCTACTTCATTAACACCTTTCACCGCCTCTCTTCAATAAAACCTCGATTCGTTTTTAAAGCCTTCTAGGTAGATCTAGACTCCAAGCCTTTTCTCACCAAACAGCTGGTGAACACTAGGCAAGCGGTACATGCTAGCATAGTAAACTACGCGTAAACAATGCTACCAAAAAATCATTGCTCGCCGAAACATCAGTGATACATCACATAGACACAGATTAGATAAGTACGCAGGTTTAATTGTGGTGAAAGAAAAAAAATAGAGAGAGAGAGATTCATGTATGTTTATAATAAAGGATTGAAGGTATGAATGAAAAACAAACAAACAACAAAACAAAACAACTGTACAAGTATAACTATTGGTAGTGAGACGATAGAAAGAGGAGCCTTAACACAGTTACTGGTGTCACAAGTAACAGAAATCAAAGATTCGATGAACTCATAGTTTGCCCCAAATGCCTAACGATATTATGCTGAGCAGTTTCACTCCACAGAACCATAGTGTGTGTTTTGAACTGACTTGTTACGTCTGATGGCATGCTGGTCTAAGTTATTGCATGTTTCATTGATTAAAAAACTGATTTTGAGAGAAATAATTCTAGGTATTATTGTGATTTCTATTTACAGTTGTTTGATATGAAAATAACCCCATAATTCTCCTTGGTTCTTCTCACACGAGCCAGCTATTTTGGCTTGCATACCATCTTGATCGTTAAACAAAATCGGGATCTTAGATAAATACTTTTATTGATGGAGTTCGCTTTATCAAACAAAATATTTAATTCTAACAGCTGCTGTCTGTCTGTCTATCTATCTGTCTTTTTGCCTGTCTGTCTGTCTATCTTTTTCTTTAATTGATTCATCTAATGTTCTACACACAAAATCTAACAAATTAAACACTTAAATAGTAAAATTACGCTAACGAGTAATTATTTGCATAAACATATCCTTAAGTCAACAATATATATATCGTACATCTCCAACTATACCTTTTCTTAACGATATTAATCTTTAAAGATGTATTTAATACATTTAAAGAAAGAAACTAGACCAACATCAACTAGCTCCTCTGTGTTGTTTGAGAGTAATCCCTAACACATGCTCCCGTCCTGTCCATGGCTGTCTCAGAGTACGCCGGCCAGAAAGTCGCCAGCAACTTCGCAAACTCCATGTACGGGGCCATCGACGCGAACCGACCCTCCTACATGCAAACGGTACGTCAGAACAGTTTGAATAGAAAGAAAATGCATCATGTAAAAACTCAGCATATCAGATGTTTTTGCAATCCAAATTTCTGGATTTTAAACTAGGCTTCAAAACAAAAGACCAAATCACCGAGAAGAATGGTAAAAATAGTTACTTTCAGTTTAATATTATATGCATCACATTTTTAGAGAAGTTTTTTTTAGCAGTACGATATGTGGACATAATATATAAACCTTATTATTGGACGATTAGTTTCGTTATTTGAACTTCTGAGCAGTATAGATCAGTCAATTATAATTATTGTTAAAGTAGTTACCCCATGGTGTATAGTAACTCTTAACAGCCAAATTCCACTTGCAAACATCTTTATGTTGACGAAACGTAACTGTAGGTAAAACTCTAGGACAAATCGTAGAGCCATATTATTTTTGTAGTTCACAATGTGTGATAGATCCTGCTTAAAGATTTTAAAGTCAGCTACAAACAAAAAACAAAAACAAAACTTTCAATACTTTTACAATACAACACTTCGTGTGCTTGTGTCAGAACCACGTATACATAAAGATTCCTTAACATGTTGAAAGTGTATGTCAGATGTGCCTTATTGTGTGGTGTTTCTGTTCAGAACACTGTATACATAAAGATTGCTTAACATGTTGAAAGTGTGTATCAGATGTGCCTTATTGTGTGGTGTTTCTGTTCAGAACACTGTATACATAAAGATTCCTTAACATGTTGAAAGTGTATGTCAGATTTGCCTTATTGTGTGGTGTTTCTGTTCAGAACACTGTATACATAAAGATTGCTTAACATGTTGAAAGTGTGTATCAGATGTGCCTTATTGTGTGGTGTTTCTGTTCAGAACTCTGTATATATAAACATTCCTTAACATGTTGAAAGTGTATATCAGACGTGCCTTATTGTGTGGTGTTTCTGTTCAGAACCCTGAGCTGTACCAAGCAGAGGTTGAGCACACGATGGAAACCGAGCGGAACGACAGAGCGGCCGTGAGTTTTCTTTGTTCTTGTACACACCGTGTTTGTCTCAATAGCCCTCTTTTTGATTCCCAGCCTAATCTCCTTTCCAAAATGTCATACCCGACCATATTATTTGAAAACAGTTAACCTTTAAGAAAACATTCTAAATTAAATATTGCTTTGTTTTATCACAATTCTCGAGCCTTTTCGTACTAAATTCAAGAAAACTGATAGTGATGCGTGCACATTAAGAGATTTTGTTTTAATGATTAAAGTGGCACCTGACCCCAAATTGTCTAGATATCTTCATACTATATTCTTTTTAGCATGTCCTCTAACCACTACAGTCGACTGGGGGCGGAATTTTAATCTTATAAACCGATCGTTGATTTTTCTGGTCTAAATGCACCAAGATTTCTTTAAGGTCTTCACAAATTATTTTATATTTTCCTTTACTGGAGAATATATCCACATCTTCTTCAAATAATTCCGACCAGTCGAATCCACTAGAGCTCAAAATACTGCAAACGTCTGGTTGGAGCGATGCCAGTTGCTGAGAGGAATTCACACAACCCTGCTATGTCTATGTAATTATAGAAACACGTGACATGGTCTTGAATTCCGCCTGCAATATAGCCTCGAAGCTGGCGATGAATAATTATTAAGAATAAGAGACTATCTAATCGATAAATCAACCAACATACTGCAAGAAAAAGTATAGGATCTAGATTGTAGATCTCCATCAAATCTGTGTGAGGAAATATGTAAATTTGTCTTGAGATGTGTCCGCAATGCTATAACACCCTCAGTGCTGACAATGTGTATAAAAACCAGGAAACCAACATGTAAACCCAATACTAGAAGCGAAAATCTCGGATCTCCATGAAATCTCTGTAACTTCCATCTCTGTTTAGAAGCATGTGAAACTGGCCCGAGATCCTGCCACCTCAAACCTTGGTCCTAACGAAAGATATTAGGAAACCAACGAACTAACCAATCAAGCAACACTATCTAGATCTGTATGAAATCTCTGTAACTTCCATCTCTGTTTAGAAGCATGTGAAACTGCCTGGATCTCCTCCCGCGACAAAGCCTCGGTCCTAACGAAAGATTGTAAGCATCCAACAAACTAACCAATCAACCAACACTATCTAGATCTGTATGAAATGTGTGTAACTTTGGCTTGCAGGTCCGCAAACAGCTCATCGCGGACATGTCTCTGCTGGAGGCCAACTCGGTGGTGGCCATACAACAGGTGTCCAGTTTCTTCGCTGAGGCGGTGCTCTATGGAGACGAAATCGACCAAGATAGTCAGGTATGGTGAACAGATAGCACGGAACATTATTATGGACCTAGATAGTCAGGTATGGTGAACAGATAGCACGGAACATTATTATGGACCTAGATAGTCAGGTATGGTGAATAGATAAGACGGAACATAATTCGTCTCATTTATTGGAGAAAGCATGCAGCACAATAAACGCACATCGTATACATTTGCATAATTATATTGAACGCCTCGGCATGAAAGAAAATAAACTAAACACACTAGGCGATAATTATTCTCCTTCCTTCTGTCTTCTTCTATGAAGTTCAAAGAGACGGTTTGATGCTCATCATCTTGGATGACTTTAAGTAAAAAAATTAAAGCTTATTGCCTATATAACTACACTAAGAAATACCTATAATAATGATTCTAAGAACCTGTAATACTGATTCTAAGAACCTATATTACTGATTCTAAGAAATACCTATAATAATGATTCTAAGAACCTATATTACTGATTCTAAGAAATACCTATAATAATGATTCTAAGAACCTATAATACTGATTCTAAGAAATGATTTGAGTCTCCATGCCTGTAATAAGGATTGTAAGAACCGACGTGAAACGTACCGCCACTAATGTTGAGTTCCGCCTCTCCACACCCGCCCAGCTGACCGTGATGGACTCCCTGGGCAACATGACGCTGCTGCTGACCAACCCACCCGAGGACGTCCCGTCTGAGTACCTGGAGGTCGCCATGGAGAACGGCGTGGCCGCCATCGGTGGAATCATGGACGTAAGTGACGCTTTATTTTCATGGACGTAAGTGACGCTTTATTTTCATGGACGTAAGTGACGCTTTATTTTCATGGACGTAAGTGACGCTTTATCTTCATGGACGTAAGTGACGCTTTATTTTCATGGACGTAAGTGACGCTTTATTTTATTGTATGTAAGTGACGCTTTATTTTATTGTATGTAAGTGACGCTTTATTTTATTGTATGTAAGTGACGCTTTATTTTCATGGACGTAAGTGACGCTTTATTTTCATGGACGTAAGTCACGCTTTATTTTCATGGACGTAAGTCACGTTTTATTTTAATGGATGTAAGTGACGTTTTATTTTAATGGACGTAAGTCACGCTTTATTTTCATGGACGTAAGTCACGCTTTATTTTCATGGACGTAAGTGACGCTTTATTTTCATGGACGTAAGTGACGCTTTATTTTCATGGACGTAAGTCACGCTTTATTTTCATGGACGTAAGTGACGCTTTATTTTCATGGACGTAAGTGACGCTTTATTTTCATGGACGTTAGTGGCTCTTTATTTACATGGATGCAAATATTCCTTAAATTTCGACTTGTGAACTTTGTCGTCAAACAGCGGTCGTCTTGACAACACGTAAACCTTTCCTTAATTGGTATTCCAGTTGAATTAATTCTATGCTCAGTTTACATATTATTTGCCTCTACCTCTTTCTGGGTCTTTCATTCTCTGTGTATATATATATATATACTATGTAACAGCGTGTAAACACGGATTATCTCCCCTGTACTGTTGGTTCTGCCTTCTGTAGCTTAATCAGCTCACCTTCAATACATGCATTTTATTCAAAGTTAGTCACAGCAGAAATCAAACTAAATGTAAGCCTGACTTGACTTTTGATCGTCATGTTACCCAACTAACTCACTTCTCCCAGGCCGCAGGTAACAACGGGCTGCAAGGGACGCTATCCGAGTTGGAAGCCGCAACTACGGATGCTGATTGGGGCGAGTACGACACAGATATGGATTCATCCGCGGAAAACGAAGGTAAACAATGCGAACTATTTTACTGAATACTTTGTGTCTGTGTGTGTGAGAGAAAACAAGGGATCGACCTCAAAAGGGTAACAGTTATCTCAATTAAACACCCCTGACTGTCATAACTGTTTCAATGACATAACGTTACTCTGGTCCTGGAATCCTAGGTCTAAAACAATTTTAATGCGTCCTGTGAATTTTAACCATGAATTGAACTGGGCTCTGCTTGCTTCCCATGATCTGTACTACACTCTCTGTCTACAGAACTGAACGCGGCTGCAGACTTCGCAGAAGCTAGCCTACAGAACTGAACGCGGCTGCAGACTTCGCAGAAGCTCTCAAGATTCACACTGCTCTGGTTCACAAGAAAAGACAAGCCAAAACGGTGAGGCTGCCAGCATGCACAGTAGATCTCGAAATCAAGAATATATACTATATATTGAAAAGAACACACGAAAAAAAAATTCAATTTAATAATAAAATCATAGAAGGAGAATTTTCTTCTTTTTCATATTCTATTTCTAAACACAATAAAAACTGAGGTTTTTATTATGAAATGTTATGTAGTCAACCAACTACCACTTATCTAGCTATGCAGTAAGCATAAATGAAATTTATGGCATTGTATAGTGAAAGATAAAACAAACATGCCACCAAGCAAACGAACTTACATTCTAAAACCGACACTATTCTACACCAAAATGTGTCACATTAAACCCACACACCTGGTCCTGCATCCGTTGTTTTTCTCCCCCCGCCCCCGCAGGCTGAACTCGTGAGGAAGAAAGTCTCCCAGGCTCTGGACATGCAGGCCATGAGTTTTTCCCGATACAGCGTGCCCGGACAGGTGAGGCACAAGTGTGGGATGCTGGAAAGGCTCGCAGCTCTCACAGGGGGGAAATCAAGTTTTTAGAACTCTGCCATATCGGCGATGTGAAGATTTGTTTATTGAAATACTACATAGAAGTAAACATTGTTTATATGCAATTGAAAAAAGCCAATATTTGATACCCAAGTGTACTCCAACTTCATCCCAGCAAGGCAACCCAAACACAAAAACAAGAACAGCAAGAGCAATAGTAATAACAAAATTGATCTCAACTCATAACACATAGAAGTAAACATTGTTTATATGCAATTGAAAAAAGCCCAATGTGTAATACCCCAGCGTCCAACATCATCCCAGCAAGATTATCAGTATTGCTATAAAGCAAAAACACCAATACAAACCCAAACACAAAAACAATAACAACAACAGTAATAGTAATAACAAAATTGATTTCAACTCATAACCCTATGTGCTTATCGCCAACATGTTTATTCTCTTCATGTATTATTATTGTTTTCCCCATCTAGAAAATTACGCTGTTATTCATTCAAAAGTAGAAAAGGTCCGTTGCTGATGATTGACGTAAAGAACCTAAAAAACAAAACAACAACAAAAGAACCCCACACAAAACCAAACAATAATGTTCTCTTATTTTACCTCCCTACAGACTCTAAAAAAGAAAATGCGGAAGATAGAGATTAGTAATTTTCTTACCATTCTTTTTTCCTTCCTAATATTCTCATAAAACCATTTGGCACATTAAACCTAATTTTACCCTTTATCACCGCACTGACTTTAAAATTGAATACGCAGCCGACGAAATGAAGGTTATTATTATCATAACATACACGAAAGACTATATGGGGAATTATACTTATGTTGTATGTTTTCTCACCCGCCAGACAATAGAAATGAAGGCCATGAAGATTTAATTGAAGGTTACACCATACCATTCTGTTTCTCTGCACAACATCCACATAAACGATCCAACTATGGAACCTAAACATGTTGCATACCGTTCACCACCCACATAAACAATCCAATTATGGAACCTAAACATGTTGCTTACCGTTCTCCGCCCCCAGACGCTGGTGATGAACACGCGGAAGATGAAGATGAAGATGGAGAAGACGGACGCCAAGACCCTTCAGGGCGGGACGCTAACCCCTCCAAACTCCAACGGCGGCGAGGTGGTCCTGCCCAACACCACGCTCTTCTCGTCCATGGCGGCCGACAGCCCTGTGGTTGTCACGGTGGGTTGTCAGTGTTCGGATCACGCTAGGATCTGCCATTCTATAGAATAATACAGTGTTCGGATTAGTCTAGGGTCTGACGTTCTATAGAATAATACAGTGTTCGGATTAGGCTAGGGTCTGACGTTCTATAGAATAATAACGTGGTTGTCACGGTGGGTTGGCAGTGGATTACGTTAGGGTCTGCCGTTCTGTAGAATGATACAGTGTTCGGATTAGGTTAGGGTCTGCCGTTCTATAAAATAATACACTGTTCGAATTAGGCTAATACAGTGCTCGGATTAGGTTAGGGTCTGCCGTTCTATAGAATAACACAGTTCTTTCGATAACGGGATCCAGGGCAAAAACCAGGACAATAGGTAAGGGAATCTTCACTGCCGCCGAATCGAAGTGCTATCCTAGATCCGAGAACATGCATATGTGGCGTAGTTAACGTTACGTGACTAGTGCGCAAATTGTAAGATCTGTAATAGTTAATGGGATGCCATGGTGTTATACAGGACTCGCCTAATCGGGACAATTTTGGAGAAGGCACCTTTCCCCGATTATCCGGATTTTCCTGATTATTGCTATGGGAATACACACGCATGGATCACTCTACGCTTTAGTAATGGAAGTAAGGAACAATATAAACATAGGTATACAAATTTACTTCAGGCTGGGGTATATCCTACATTTTGGTCTAGACTATACATTCACTATGACTGAGTGTAACTGAGGAATTGTCATTTGTTGCAGAATATCACGCGGTGTAGCATCGGGTTCATTATGATTTATATTGCAATGGTATAATATATGTAACTGTATGCATAGTATGTGGAAATGCCCTAACGAAAACCGCTCCACCGTACAGATTGCTCAAGCCACCAACCACCCGCTGAAATACTCGACTATCGCCCAAGGCATCGCTCCAGAGAGCAACTTCATCATGATCAACCTGTACGATGAGCAGAACTCTAAGGTAGGCGGCTGTTGTATGAGCTTCGCACACAATACAAGATTAATTAAGACTAAATAAGATAGCTCTTCATTAATCCCACAAGGCGGCATTTAAAAATAGCATGGCCAAGAACACTTGTACTAATTACACTTAAAAATAGGAATAAGAGAACCCCAATTTGAACATTGTATATAAATAGTTATGTGTATCCGCCGTCACCAGATGAGCGTGAAGAACCTGCCCTAGCCTGTATATCCCTCCATCTCTGCATCCCTACACCGGTGTATCCGTCCCTCTCTGTATCCCTCCACCTGTGTATCCCTCCACCTGTGTATCCCTCCATCTCTGTATCCCTCCACCTGTGTATCCCTCCACCTGTGTATCCCTCCATCTCTGTATCCCTCCCCCTGTGTATCCCTCCCCCTGTGTATCCCTCCCCCTGTGTATCCCTCCCCCTGTGTATCCCTCCCCCTGTGTATCCCTCCCCCTGTGTATCCCTCCCCCTGTGTATCCCTCCCCCTGTGTATCCCTCCCCCTGTGTATCCCTCCCCCTGTGTATCCCTCCCCCTGTGTATCCCTCCCCCTGTGTATCCCTCCCCCTGTGTATCCCTCCCCCTGTGTATCCCTCCCCCTGTGTATCCCTCCCCCTGTGTATCCCTCCCCCTGTGTATCCCTCCCCCTGTGTATCCCTCCCCCTGTGTATCCCTCCCCCTGTGTATCCCTCCCCCTGTGTATCCCTCCCCCTGTGTATCCCTCCCCCTGTGTATCCCTCTTATTATTATTATTATTATTATTATACACTTGAATATAGATGTAATACACACAATTCTCCTCCGATTTAAACCAGTATTTATGGACTTCAAGAATATGGAAGGTCGCCAGTTCATGCTGATAGTGAAGAAAGGAAAGACGGCGTACATTGACGAAGCCAACGATGGCTGCGACTCGGTGTATCTCATGCCAAAGTCAATGTCGAAGAGTAAGCCAGTTTTCTTTGTGTTTTGAACTGTTTGATTATTTTGGTATACTCATTACATACGACGCAGCTTAGCTGGCATTATAGAGTATTCAGATAGATCTTAAGTACATAATCTTTTTCTTTAATGTTTATCGTTAATTTGTAATTTCAACAAAATATTTTCTGTTTATGTTTTAGAAGCCTAAAAAGTAAAGAAAGAAGTGTGAAACTAAAGACACACAAGGGTTCAATAACGAATAAAAAATGCATAACCCATTAACCAAATATTTGACACAGGATTTTCCTCCAACTTCTGTTAATTTTCCTACTCCAGGAGATTCGTTTTATCCAGAGTAAATGAGTCGGGGAGTGCATTAATGTAATCTGCAGACATTGACGAGGAATGACAAAACGTAGTCGATAATATAACCGTTATGTTTTACCCTCAGATCTGAACGATCCGTACCGATACCGGTTCTTCCTGAGCAATGCGGATACGGGCGGTTTCCTGGGCAAGATCTACATCGGTATTCGCGAACTGAACACAACCGAATACGACATGGATGTGACCGGCGGGTGCGCCTCTGTCCCGCGATATGGAAACGGATCCGATTACTTCCAGGGAACATTCGAGTTGCGCCAGTATGTGTCGCAGTGCTTCGCCCTGGGAGAAGCGGACGACGACTGGTCCATGGATGGATGCAAGGTGGGCGGTTCGAATCTTTTAAAGTGATAAGTGCTGTAGTCATTTTAAGGAAACTGTGATGATTATGATTATGATAATCATGACAAATAGTATTCTTTTTATTTTAGGTTGAAACATCCTTGTTTTCCTGAGTAATTTGTTAAGGATTTTAAGTTAGTGTCTGTTTTATTATATAAAATAATTATTTTTACACATCGTCGATCAAACACCATAGTTGATCGTTGGGCTTTATTTGTAGGCAGTGCTTCAAGAGTTGTAAGCTAGCCCTCCTAATCGGTAACATTCTATGCAGCGGACAGAAGCTTCTACCTGTTGAACATCTCCTGTGAACGACACGGCGAAAGGCCCTAAGCCAACGTCTACAGTTTAACGTGCTGCCACACAGAGGCAGATTAGATTGAGAAGAACCAGAATTCAAATGTATGTACAGTTAATCCCATTGTTTGACTCGCCCTGCAGGTTGGCAAAGAAACGCACCCCTCCAGCACGACTTGCTGGTGCAACCATCTGACCACCTTCGCCGGCGGCTGGGTCGTGGTCCCCAACACCATCGACTGGAGCTACGTGTTCGCCAACGCCGACTTCCTGAGCAACCCCACCATCTACATCACCGTGATAGTCACAGGCGCCCTCTACATCGTGGCCGCCATATACGCCCGCTACAACGACAAGAAGATGGCCGAGCAGGTAATGGAGGCAATATTTTGTGTACAGTGCTGAGTGACGAGCGGTCTTAAGTACGAAATCACGCTAAGCTTACGACTTGTCTTAAGATAATTATGCGGATTACAAGCTTACAACAAGTCTTAAGATATGCGATTACAAGCTTACGACTTGTCTTAAGATATGCGGATTACAAGCTTGACCGAGCTGTAAGATTCTGCGATGGTCTACTTACGATCCTTCTGACTTGTTTTACACAACAAGAGATATCAGAGATTCAAAGTTCAAATAATTGTATTAAGTCGACGCTCTAAATACAAGGGTGTGATGGTTTATTTGTTTTGTTTTGTTGCTTTTCGTCCAACGTCAGCACTATATAGGTTATATTGTAGACGGGCCCCAAGACTGAAGTCTGATAATTGTACGTGCTGTCACATAGAGAGAGTGCGGGGATGCCATGGCTCTAACGACTGGGCTGTATGGTGGGAACATTTTGACTCTCTGCTGGACACATGCCCAACCAGTAGAGGGCGAAATCGAACCACGGACCTCCTGCTTCAGAAGTCGGTTTTCTACCCCAAGGCTACCGCGTTCGCCCCAGGGAGGGGGGAGGGTGATGGAGCGTGTTCTGGGTGGAAAACAGTTTTCCCAGCCCTTCATTCGTATATACCTGTTAGAGTTCTTCCATTTTGACAGTCATATCAATGTTAACAATACCGGAATAAGCCCAACATGATGGTGAAACCTGTAGTATGATTCTGTTTTGATAAGACTGATAAACGTGGATGTTATCTTCTGTTGTTTAAAACTCCTTACTACATAATTTTTCATAAATGTTTATGCTCCATTTCAAGTTCTATTAAATGAAAGCATGGTTTGTGTCTTCAATATTAGTAAAAATATTTTCCTACATTATACATTATTCGTTTGTCATTGAAGGCATTGATAATTGACTGCATGTGACGGTTAGGGGAAAAGTATGTTGCTAGTACTAAACAAAGATTCCCCTCTCCACCAAACCCTTTCTCAACAGCTGGGCATCGCTCCACTTGCAGACAACGAACCGAGAGACAAGTACTTCTATGAAATCCTAGTCTGCACAGGGATGAGGCGAAACGCAGGAACAAACTCTCAGGTAATTGCGTCTCAATTTTTTAGACGTGTATACATGTACATGCAGATGCACATCATGGTGATGATCATCATCATCATCATCACCATCATCATCATCATCATCATCATCATCATCATCATCATCATCATCATCATCATCATCATCATCATCATCATCATCATCATCATCATCATCATCATCATCATCATCATCATCATCATCAAGCTGGCTTGTCGGTGCTGTCTGACGTAGCCTCCCCTACAATCTGTCTTAAGCGATCCTTCCAGCCTCGCTGGGCCTCCTTTGTAGCCAGTCGCTAATATTGTCCATCCATCTTCTTGTAGGTTTACACTGTCTTCGTTTTTCCATTCAGCTTTGCTTCTAGGATGTCTTTCGAAGCTGCCTTGTCTTTTCAGGTACCCAAACATTTCAGTTATCTGTTTTCTTTCTTTGAAGCCAGTTTGGTTTGATCTTAAGTTGTTTTAGTATGATGTCATTTTATTTGTGTGCTGCCCATGGAACTGGAAGAATTTTCCTGTCAGTCAGTCAGTCAGAGTGACTTCTCTTTTCAGAGGTTGGAATGCTTTGGTGTTCCATCTTTCTCGGTCAAGTGCAATCTCGCAGCACTCGTTGGCTTTCATTCCAGTTGAGTCCTCCACGTTCTTGACCCAGCTTCTCCGCCTCCTTCCTCTACCTCTCGTACCTCCCACCACACCCTCTACGATCTTCCCCTGAAATGAATTGTGCCTTCTTACATGTCTGTACTATTTAATTTATCCTTCTTTCACTGTGTTGAGGAGATGTTTTTGCTTGATAGTATCAAGTATCTTAATTTAAGAGAACACAATTTTTTCATATGCTTTTGTAATTGTTCATCATTTACACCCATTTGTGGCAATGGGGAATATACAAGATCTTATGATTTTCAGTTTTGTCTCTTTTTTTTATTGTTACCAGAGCTATCGATGTTTTTTTTACTATATTTCTGCTGAGCCTTTTCGGTCTCTGACTATTCTAAAACTTAGGTATTAAAAGTGGGTTACATGCTCTACCTTTCCTCCGTTTAATATCACATCTGCAACAGAGCTGCAACTCTCTAAAATGTAAAAAAAAAAACAACGTGACTTATTAGCTTTATGTTTGAGTTTGTTTTAAAATATTTTTTTCATAGATTATTAAAGTATCTACAGAGAATGCAGTTTACCTTTTAAAAAAGTTTCTCCGGAATTTAGTGTTATCTTGGAACAAAAATGACCCTTAGAAGGTTTTGTTAACTTAACTTTAATTGAATCTAAAATTTCGTCAAGAATAGACAATCATAGCCAAAACAACCCGAAAATTTGCTGAAACAGAAGCTAATTCTTCGACAGAATTGAGGTATTATCGTGAAACTGTAAGGAACAATAATGACTCTCTTCCAAGGTTTAGTTAACTTCACCTTTGTAGAACAGTAAATACCAAATGTAAAGGCAATACTTGCTTAAGACAAACCAAACATATACAGAGATATTAAATAAGGTAATAAGTCTTCTACTGTTGGCTGTTGCCTGCACCAGGTGTGTTTCATCCTGTCCGGGGAGGACGACGAGACGGACGTGCGCGCCTTCACCGACAGCAAGAGGAAGATCTTCAGGCGAGGCCAGGTCGACGGATTCCTCATGGCTGTGCCCAGGTAGTTCTCTTGTTTTGTCTGGCTCTGTTTGTCTGTCTCTGTTTGTCTGTCTCTGTTCGTCTGACTCTGTCTGTCCCGTGATGGCGTTTGCCGTTATCAAGAGGGAGATCTTCCGGTGGGGTCAGGTAACGTTGATTTTAATTCTGTTTGTCAAGTAACCCAGGGTCGGAGAGTGTTGCCATCTGTATGTCTATATGTCGGTTTTGTATGGTCGTTCATTCAATTTGTCAAGTAACCTGTCTGTCTGTCTGTTTAAGTATTTGTTTGCCTGTCTCTGACGAACTGCATAATTATATAGTGTCATGCCTTTGATTCTCACTTTAGCAGCTAAGCAATCTTAAACCATATTGTATCCTCTGTGTGGAACTTTTGTCGCCCACTCAAATCGCCCACTGAACAATGCATGCTATTTTCGGTGTACCTTTCCAGACCTCTGGGCTACCTGAACTTCATGCGGGTGTGGCACGACAACTCTGGCAAGGGCAAGTTCGGGTCCTGGTACCTCAACTACGTGGTGGTCCGAGACGTCCAGACGGACTCCAAGCAGGTCTTCGTGGCCAACAAGTGGCTGGCCGTGGAGGAGGACGACGGACAGGTACTGTGTGTTTGGTGCTTAACATCCAACGTCAGCACCATGTAGGCTATATTTGTGGACGGGCCTCCAAGACTAACTTCTGACAATTTTGCTTGCTGTCACACCCGATACAGTGCGGAGAGACATGTGTCAGTCTGTCACATTATACTCACACCGACCCAACCAGAAGGGGAGAAACGGACAAATGGATTTTGGATTGATCGTAGCTTTCGAATCGAGGACCTTCCGATTGGGAGACTAGCTCTCTACCATTTAAGCCGATTTACACCCCCCCCCATCCCTGATTGAAAGGTATAAATAAAACAAAGCATTACTCACTACAAATTGGGCTGTGTGTTAACATAAATTAATCTAATGTAAAGTACAGTACTAACATATCACAGCCTTCACAAATACTGACCACTCCGTGTGTCCGGCCCAGGTTGACCGCGTGCTGCCAGTGGCGGGCAAGGAGCAGCTGGCGGACTTCAGCTACCAGTTCGGCGAGCGCAGTCGGAAGAACCTGGCGGACGGACATCTGTGGTTCTCAGTGGTCGCCCGCCCGCCACAGTCACGCTTCACTTGCCTGCAGGTGAGACATTTATCTGCTCATGTCATTGTTAGCCAGAGGGTTTCTTCCTTTATTCGGACACTTGCTTGCAGGTGAGACATTTATCCCTTCATGCCATTGTTAACCTACCTTCAGTCTGAGGCTCACGGTGTTATAACAAACGAAAGGCGAACGAGACATGGGCGAACAGTATCTAATAAGAAAAACAACAACCCAAGGACTTGCCAATGTGTACTTGAAAGAAGAGGAGATCCCGAGACAACCGACCATTATAATATTTCACCTAAATTCTGTTTTAGGGCAGTGAAAGATTATAGTGGTCAGTTCATATATATATATTATAGTTGTAAGTACAAATAAAGAAAAGTTGTCAATTAATTTAAGAACTGCATAATAACATTATTGATCATTACTTAGATAATTATTGATGGGTTTTCTCATGTGTTTTGACATGCGCCATCTCGCCCATCTCACCAGAAAACTTCGTCTCGTTCGTTTTTCTTGTTGTATAGAATTTTATTGTTCTTGATTCTTAAAGAATGTCAAAAAACTATGAACCAAACGCTGCTTTTGTCAACCAAATCATTTTTATCCCTGAGTCAAATAATTTTATCCATAACATATATTAATGTTTCCACCCCTGATGATGCTGTGTCTGTTCCCTCCCTGACAATGTTATGTCTGTTCCCTCCCTGACAATGTTATGTCTGTTCCCTCCCTGACAACATATAATTCACGCCTGATGATGATGCTGTTGTGTCTGTCCCCCCCAGCGCGTGAGCTGCTGCCTGTGCCTGCTGTACGTGACCATGCTGACCAACGCCATGTTCTACAACACGTCCGGCAAGGACGAGGGCAGCAACGCATTCTCATTCGGCCCGTTCACTGTGGCCCCAGAGCAGGTCGGTCCACAGACTATATAATGCGCAGATGTACCAAATACCATAGACATTCACAACACACGGTGCTTGTATTTTCAGTCTGTGGACCGGATTTGTAACCATACTAGTTGGGCGGTCCGGCTTCGCCCGGAGCCATACTAATGGTAAAAAGTTTTAGAGGTAAAACTCGGGTTTTGGGATAATGTGCGGAAATGTAATGGTACAAAATAGTTATAGAGATAGTATTACACAGCCAAAAAAGGTAAACAAATACCATCTGATACAAATGGGTGCATATCACCTAAAAGGCACATCTATAGTCTGTATTACTCACACCAGAATATTATACAGGATTTCTTTTTGATGAACATTCAAGTGACGTAAAACATCTTCACTGAGTACATGTTTAACTCCTGCCAGGGAGCTAATGGATTGGAAAGTAAACTATGCGATATCAAAATAGCAAAAAGCGTTGTAGGAGCTTGAGGAACTTGAGAGAGTGAGGCTTCTGGCAATGTTGGTGCGTTGCATCTTGCCATCCACGAGTAAGGCACGGGCTATGTTTGCTTGTCTGAATGTAAGGTAAACTGTTCCTTCAAACTTTCTGATAGACTGGAAACTTGCGGGACCTCGTACAAACATCAACAACAGGCCGCGGTAAAAACAACCACCTGAATGCTTAAGGCAAAAGTTGTAGGGGTTCACGGTGAAGCATTCCATTTTTGGCAGATTCAGGAGCATCTGACAAATCTGGTGGTGGAACGTTAGCCCCCATACGCCGACAGCGTCTTTGGACCGGCATGTGCCTGTCACATTTGTTCGACCCCTACCTGGCATTTTTACTATTAACGTGTAAAATGATGCAACACTACAACCAATCGAATGTACCGAAAGTTAATTAATTTTTCTATTCCCAGATTACCATCGGCATCATAAGCAACCTGATCGTGTTTCCAGTCAACTTCCTGCTCATCTTCCTGTTCCGGAAGTCGAGGCCACACCACAAGCGTCCGTCCAGAATTGACCGCGCCATCAAAGAGGTCCAGGACTCCAACAAGCAGACCTGCATCAATGATGTGAAGACTGAGGTAGGGCCAGGTTCAGAAGTCTTTAAACACTGATGTACGTCAGTTAAACAAGTAACCTAAACTTTATAACTGCGTAGTGATTTCGATATGTTTGGCCTGTTTGATGTCATAGTGTGTTTTATACGGGTTGTCTTTTTATGTCATTGTTAGTTCTGCCTTTGATATGGATTATTTATTTCGTGGTTTTACCAGTGTTGCATAATATGTCTTTTCTATTTAATGACCTTGCAAGGGCCGGGAAGTTCGTTTAATACACGCTCGATATAATTATATCCCTTGTTTAACAGTATCTTCAGATGAATGGTCCTGCCCATTATTTTGGATGTTGTAATAAAAAAGTATTTAAAACCTAATACCATCCCACAACATTCAAAAGGCACCAGATGAAAGAGGTGCAGTTCCATACCAAGAATTTTCAAACACTTATAAGTTTAAGAAGCTCTAATGATAAAAGACTGCAATATAGCTCAGTCAGTATAACCATGAAATTTACGCGCACCAGGACTGATGTTTATTTCTAGTTGAGGCATCTATTTAACTAATAATTTCCTTTTGAGGGAACAAACGGACATTTCTGTTGAATCTTAACATTTATTATATCGGTCATTCTTGCTTTGAACTCTATCAAAAACTCTAGCCCCAAACTTGGTTTGTCAAAGGAAGTAACATTTTACGTTTAGAATATTTAGAGAAACTAAAACAAGACGTAATTTCTGTTATGTCTATCTACAAGCAAGTTCTGTGTGAATCGACTAAGTCACAGCAGCCTAGATCTGGCGTACATGTATGTGGTCATCAGTGTGTGGTCATCACTATGTGGTCATCACTGTGTGGTCATCACTGTGTGGTCATCACTATGTGATCATCACTATGTGGTCATCACTATGTGGTCATCACTATGTGATCATCACTATGTGATCATCACTATGTGATCATCACTGTGTGGTCATCACTGTGTGGTCATCACTGTGTGGTCATCACTATGTGGTCATCACTATATGGTCATCACTATGTGGTCATCACTATATGGTCATCCCTATGTGGTCATCACTATGTGGTCATCACTATGTGGTCATCACTATGTGGTCATCACTATGTGGTCATCACTATGTGGTCATCACTATGTTCTCTCTCTTTCACTCTCGTACTAGTATTACTTCTCTATTACTTATGCATGATTGTGTTTCTGTCTCTCCTTTCTTTCCGTATGTTTTATATCTCTCTCTTTCCTTGCCTCTATCTTTTTGTCTTTCTTATTTATTTTTACTTCCTGTTAACTTTCGCACGTATAATTATATCTATATCTGCATACCTCTATGCTCACACCTTAATTGTTGGCACAGGTGAAGGGAAATAATAACAAAATCACGACGCTTTTAAAGACCAAAAATTAATTTTACTCTTCATCGTGTATAAATTAAGACAGTCTTTAGTTGTATTTTCATTCTTCATCTTTAATTTTTGTGGAAAGTACTATAGAATTTATCCTTGCGGAAAATCCAAATTAGAGCAGAAAGCAATTCCCCGCCCCACACTCCCCTAAAACCCCACCACCGCCACCACCCTCACGAGCAACAACGACGACGACAACAACAACATCTCTCTCTCTCTCTCTGTCTGTTTCTCTCTCTCTCTCTGTCTCTCTCTCTCTCTGTCTGTCTGTCTCTCTCTCTCTCTCTCTCTCTCTCTCTCTCTCTCTCTCTCTCTCTCTCTCTCTCTCTCTCTCTCTCTTTCTTTCTCGTACTAGTATTACTTCTCTAGTGTCTATGTAATGTTGTTTTTCTTTCTCTTCTGTCTTTCCGTATGTATAACGACAAAAAACAAAGCAAAAAACAAACAAACAAAATCTCCCACAAAACTTAAAGGACTTAAAACTAAATAACAACAAAACAAAACAATAAAAAAGTTAACCATAAAGGAATTTCATACAATAAAACCAACAACGCCTTAAGTACCTACATTCAGTTCGCTTAGTTCAAAATGACCAACCAGTATCTCCTGTTGTATACAGAAAAAGTTCGAGCTGCCCTGGTACTTCACCATCATCGCGTGGATCCTGCTCTGGATTGTGACGCTCGGGGCGCTGGCCATGGTCGTGTTCTACGGCATCTCCTTCAAGGACGAGACCTGCCGGAAGTGGATCTCCTCCATGCTCGTCTCCTTCTTCATGTCCGTCTTCATCACGCAGCCCATCAAGGTAGGCAGGCCTGTGGACATGGGGCTTGTCTCCGCGAGACGTCTTTTGACACATACAACTGTTTTTACATTCGTTAGATAACACTAAGAGGTTCATTATGCATTAAAAACAACAACAAAAACAAACTGTTTTAACATTCCTTAGATAACACTAATAAGTTCATTATGCATTGTTGGGGTTGTTGGTTTGGTTCGGTTGGTTTAACGTCCAACAGCAGCACTATATAGGCTATATTATGGAAGGGCCCCGAGACGGACGTCTGACAATTTTATGTGCTGCCACACACGCGACAGGGCGGGGATACCATGACTCCTGTCTCAGCCAGTCACATTGTAGGTGACGCCTGAACAGAAAGATCACAAAAGTAATGTGTAAGTTTAGTTATAAAATAATCTTAACATTTTCATAATAATAAATATATTCGTGAAAAATCTATAATAGTCTAAACTTTTGATTGTGCTTTTCTCAAAAGAACACACGTTGTGGATATGACGTTATAATGTCACCTGATGCACTACAGTCCTGACTTGGATCATGTTCAGCACTGAGATCTGGGAATTAAACTTGACCAAAGATCGCTGAAAGAAACCCTCCCGCTATCCCCTCCCGCTATCCCTGGCCGCCCAACCATAACGTGTTTCCTGACCGCTCAACCATAACGTGAAACTACAACGTTACGGTCCACAAGGACAAGCGGTAGTAGCTGTCCATCATCATCAAAAACCCCAGTGACGAGAAAGATGAGGAGGAGGACGACGAAGAGCTGCCCCGCGTTGATGCCGACAATGAACTTCTTCACAGCGATACCGGTAGGTGTATATACATGCGCTTGGTGTGTTTAGATATCTACAGTGCTCTCGTTTAAGTCTAGTATTACACATATTGTTCAGTTCTTGTTGGCATCGGTTTTTATGGAAACAAAACACTTACGATTACACGTTAGCTTAAACATTTTCTTTGAATAAAAATATTTAAATATGAGCTAATAATTTTGTAGAGTATATCATGGTCTCTCAAATGAGTTGCATAGTAATCAATTTTTTAGTTTTTGCTTTTTACACTGTTGCGAGAGGACTAAACAAAAATTAGAGAATGTTCAGAAAAGATTCTTACAGTAACCAAAAGTGTGCGTTTATAATTGTCTAAAAATAGACACATTTTATATTTTATTACACTATCTAAAAAGACAAAACTGTAATTCATACACACAGACAATAAATATGATCTTTACAGCAGCTCTCTCGCACAGAATTCATATTGGAAGTGGACATTAAACCAATTAGAGGTTAATTTTGTCTGTTGCCCGTCATGTCCCCACCAGGATACGGTGCTGCGCGACCCCGCAAGGTTGGCTACAAACCGCCAGACGCCTCCATGCTGGAGAAACTGCGCCAGAGGAGGATCAAGGAGATCAAGATGTGGGGCATCATCAGAGAGGTACGGCTTTCAATGGGATAGGAGGGTTGTCGCCAAGATAGAGAGACAGAGAGGTAGGGTTTTCAATGGGATAGGAGGGTTGTCGCCTTGATGTCATGAACCCCATGATACATTTTCCCCCATTGGTGTCAATTATACGTCAATCAGAACAGACTAGAGTGAGGGAGAGAAATAGAGAGAGTGAGAGAATAGAGAGTGCAGTAAGAATGACAGACAGAGAGACCGAGAGAGGCAGAGAGGGGAGAATGATGAGAGAGAAAAAAAAGAGATGAAGAGAGAGAGAGAGAGAGAGAGAGAGAGAGAGAGAGAGAGAAAACCATCCTAGAGTCTAAATCCTCCCTCCGCCCTGCAGGTGGTCATCTACTCCATCTTCCTGATGATGCTGCTGGTGATCTCCTACAGACAGCTGGGCGCCAGCAACTTCCTCTACAAGGACACCATGCACAGAGTCTTCATCGCCAACAACGAAACAAACATCGACTTCCACGCGGTAAGGCCCTTGCTAGACCCACACATCTTCCGTGTGCAGAGAGACGATCAAAATTTGAAGCCAACCTACCCTTAGCCCTTACCCCTAAACATATCCGTTTCATTAACTCTAACCCATATCCAAGACCTCAAACACTTTTCTGAAACCTAGTTAACTCAAAACATCAACCTAACCCATAAGCTAATCTTTCTACTCACTGAGAAATTTACCAAGTCTACACAGAGATTCGATGTTCGACCAGATCGTCTTAACTTTCATCCTAAGCCTAACACTAATCTTGAATGAACATAAACTTTGGGACTTGTTGTTCATACAAGTCGTCCATTTATCGCCCAGCTTTAGGTGCATGTCTTGTTTTCTATCCATTATTTTCTAAAAAAAAATTCTCTGTTGCTGATAGAACCCTCATAACAACTTTAAACAACCAACTTAAAAAAAAAAACAACTTTTTGTTGATTTGGAGTTTGTTGTTCAAACAATTCGTCTATTAGTCGCCCGACTTTAACCTTGTTGTTTTGTTTTGCATCCATTATGTTCTAAAAAATACTCTGTTGTTGTATGACTCTAGTCAGTATAACAACGACAACTTAAAAATTGTTTATTTAACTATTAGGGATAATGAAGTAAGCGGACCCTTTCTGCCTGAAAGTCCCAACATTGTGGTATTACTTGAAAGATGAAACACTGTAGATTTAGCGAGATGTCTCACCAACAAAGCTTAAAGTGCTATTGATACGAGAGTCACCGTGAGGCGCGCTCACTATATTTCTTTATTGAAATTCAGGCCGTCGGCCAATCTTCAGATAGTTTTTATTTTAAACCAAGTTAGCAGGAAGCAACCGCATTATTTCTCCCGACCTACATACGCAAAATACACTCCTTGAAAAGGTTCACTAGTTTTCAGTCTGTAGTTGTACTTTTTCCCAGATCCGGAACACGAAAGACTTCTGGAAGTGGACGACCTCAGGCCTGGTGAACGGGCTCCGTGCCGGGTCCTACTACAACGACTACCCGCCCCTCAAGCTGCGCGCCTTCATCAACGACAAGGTCTCCAGAATCCTGGGCTACGCCACCATGCGCCAGCTAAGGGTTAAACCGGGTACGGTTGGATATTGTGTTGTTGTTGGTGTTGCTGTTGTTGTTGTTGTTGCTGTTTTTGTTGTTGTTCCTGTTGTTGTTGTTGTGGCTATTTTTGACATGTTGTAATAATGATAATAATAATAATAATAATAATAATAATAATAATAATAATAATAATAATAATAATAATAATAATAATAATAATAATAA
>RQTK01000969.1:43942-67438 GCA_003991915.1 Elysia chlorotica
CCACCATTCCATGTACCTCTGTACCTGTCCTCTCTCTATCTCCACCACTCTATGTACCTCTGTACCTGCCCTCTCTCTATCTCCACCACTCTATGTACCTCTGTACCTGTCCCCTCTCTCTATCTCCACCACTCTATGTACCTCTGTACCTGCCCTCTCTCTATCTCCACCACTCTATGTACCTCTGTACCTGTCCCCTCTCTCTATCTCCACCACTCTATGTACCTCTGTACCTGTCCCCTCTCTCTATCCCCACCATTCCATGTACCTCTGTACCTGTCCTCTCTCTATCTCCACCACTCTATGTACCTCTGTACCTGTCCCCTCTCTCTATCTCCACCATTCCATGTACCTCTGTACCTGCCCTCTCTCTCTATCCCCATCATTCTACGTAACTCTGTACCTGTCCCCTCTCTCTATCCCCACCACTCTATGTACCTCTGTACCTGCCCTCTCTCTATCCCCACCCTTCCATGTACCTCTGTACCTGCCCTCTCTCTCTATCCCCACCCTTCCATGTACCTCTGTACCTCTCCCCCATCTCTATCCCCACCACTCTACGTAACTCTGTACCTGCTCTCTCTCTCTATCCCCACCATCCTATGTACCTCTGTACCTGCCCTCTCTCTCTATCCCTGCCCTTCCATGTACCCCTGTACCTACCCTCTCTCTCTATCCCCACCATTCTACGTACCTCTGTACCTGCCCCCTCTCTCTATCCCCACCACTCTATGTACCTCTGTACCTGCCCTCTCTCTCTCTATCCCCACCATTCTACGTACCTCTGTACCTGCCCCCTCTCTCTATCCCACCATTCTATGTACCTCTATACCTGCCCCCTCTCTCTATCCCCACCATTATATGTACCTCTGTACCTGTACCCTCTCTCTTTATCCCCACCACTCTCTATACCTCTGTACCTCCCCCCTCTCTCTAACCCCACCACTCTATGTACTTCTGTACCTGCCCTCTCTCTCTATCCCCACCATTCTATGTACCTCTGTACCCGCCCTCTCTCTCTCTCTATCCCCACCATTCTATGTACCTCTGTACCCGTCCTCTCTCTATCCCCACCATTCTATGCACCCCCCCCCTCTCTCTCTCCTTGACCGTACCAGCAAGGCTAACGAGCTGAACGGCTACCCGTACTGGGGCACGCTGTCTCTTCCATTGCATGTACCCCTGTACCTCCCCCTCTCTCTCTCCGTCACCGTACCAGCAAGGCTAACGAGCTGAACGGCTACCCGTACTGGGGCACGCTGTCCGTCTACTCGGGCGGGGGCTACGTGGTGGCCCTTGAGGGCTCCAAGACGGACCTCCAGACCAAGATGCGGCAGCTGGAGCGAGAGTCCTGGATCGACAAGTACACGCGCGCCGTGTTCGTGGAGTTCACAGTCTACAACGCCCAGGTAATCCTCATACTGACATTGTGTGGTTAAGGTTATAGTGGGCTTACATCTCATGTTTAATAAGAAGAGTAATATAATACATAAATAATAATAATAATAATAATAATAATAATAATAATAATAATAATAATAATAATAATAATAATAATAATAATAATAATAATAAAAATAATAACAATTAGATGTCTATGGGTTGTTATTACAAAGCTGTGGTAATATATTCACTCTACTAGAGATAAAATAGTGCTTACGATGAGCCGTAAGCTATTGTGACTTTGCACTTACTATCCTAGATCTAATTGCTATCCAGACGTTCTTAAAATGTGCTACTTTACTGATATTAACACTGAAAATAGTGGACTTGTTCTGCTTGCTTTGAACGTGTGCAGTCATTAACTTCAATAACCCAGCTCGAATTTTGTTGTTATTATAAAAACAACAACACCCCCACCCCTCAATAAAACCAAACCAAACAACAGCAATGATTAAGATCATATCCGATACATTTTTCTCTGAATACGATTCTTCAGAAAACTTTGTGACATAAAAACTAATCGGAGATAAAAATCCTGTACTTTATAAGCAGGCCTAGATTGCAGCTAGTGTGTGTTCAAACTGCTTAACTTGAGTTGCGTTCTGTGGTGAGTTCAAACTGCTTAACTTGAGTCGCGTTCTGTGTCTGTGCAGGTTAACCTGTTCGCCATCAGTACAATACTGTGTGAGTTCGACCCCGCAGGCGGAACTGTCGTCTCCTTCCGGTTTGAGCCCGCCATGTTGCTGCCCTACATGTCAGATGCTATGCTCTTCCAGATCGTATGTGAGGTGAGAAGTCGCCTGTAGCTGTCAATGTTCACCTGTACATCTGTCCATATGGTGCTGTTTTATCAATGTTTAAACTACAGGCTTAAACTATGAATGTTCACATGTTAGTATGCACCTGTTAGTGTTCACCTGTTAGTGTTCATCTGTCAATGTTCATTTGTCAGTGTTCACTGTCAGTGTTTATCTGTCAGTGTTCATTTCTGTCAGTGTTCATTTGTCAGTGTTCACCTGTCAGTGTGTATCTGTCAGTGTTCATTTGTCAGTGTTCACTTGTCAGTGTTTATCTGTCAGTGTTCATTTGTCAGTGTTCATCTGTCAGTGTTCACCTGTCAGTGTTCATCTGTCAGTGTTTATCCACACACGTCTTCATTTTTCAGGAACAAATAGTAGTATTCTAATTATAAAGCGTGGGAGAGACAGAGCGAGAGAGAGAGAGAGAGAGAGAGAGAGAGAGAGAGAGAGAGAGAGAGAGAGAGAGAGAGAGAGAGAGAGAGAGAGAGAGAGAGAGAGAGAGAGAGAAATATAGACAGACATACATACAGGACAGACCAGCAGAAGTAAAATGCCCACAATTGGATAAGAGAAATGCATTGTTATGTAAATTCTTCATTAATTTTACTAGTACACCCATCTCTAGTTTATGTCCCTCATAAACCAACTCAGTTTTTCATGTCATCTCGTATTTCACTCATGACCAGATTGCGTACGTAGCCTTCACCCTGTTCTTCATCATCCGTGAGCTCAAGTCTTTCATCAAGGCGAGGCTGGCCTACTTCAAATGTTTCTGGAACCTGGTGGAGATTGGCATCATCGGCATGAGCATCGCTAGCATCGTCATCTTCTTCTACAGGATGATTGTCGCGAACAGCCTGACCAAGGACTTCAAGGTATCTCCACATACACACTCTCCTTAAGTCTCATTCTCTCTGTCTTTGTCCCGTCAGCACCGGGATATTTTTTCTTCTCTACAGTATTAGCGTCACACACAGCCTGGCTAGAGACTTCAAGGTATCTCCACATACACTCTCCCTCTGTCTTCTCTTTTTCTTTCTTCCTGTCTCTTTCTCTTAAGCAGCGTCATTTGCTTCTACGAAATAGTCGCCCTTACTGGTCTACCAAACGATTTTAATGCCAGTGTATGAATTTCTGTTTGTCTGTCTATTTGCTATCCAATTGTGCCTTTAGCTCTCCTGTTCTCTCTCTCTCTCTCTCTCTCTCTCTCTCTCTATCTATCTCTCTCCCTATTTCTATATCTCTCAAGAATAATCACTAGTAATCTGACGATGGTGACGAAAGCCTTTCAACTTTCGCTCTCTCTAACCTCCTTCTTTCTCTCAAACTCTCTATGTATTTTCTATTCTTCATCTTTTTTGGCACGAAGTTAGTTTTCATCACTTTTTATTTACTTACTCTCAATTTAAAAATCTGAGGCCATATTATTACATTGATTAGGTAAATCCCTGTAAAATATCTAGATATAAATCAATACTTGTCAAACTATCTAGGTCTATGGATCCAAACAACAGCAAAAATAACAGCGTTCATTACGGCAAGATGTTTCAAACCAATCAGAAGTATAAAGATTCCTCTCTCTACATTCCTCGCTCCGCTCTTATATACGCAAGACACATATCTAGAAATTTCTAGGCCATCTACCTAATTAGAGAACATTCCAGAATCCTCTAGACTTTAACATTACTCACCCCTAGGCCTAGTTCAACTTAGATCAATTACCATTATTATTCTAAAACATCGATGTATGTAATTAAATAAACACACCGTTTGTTTTCCTTGAGCATCATGAGGACGGCCACATTCAGTTCCAATACTGTAAGAACAGGACTTTATTACACCATATTCCATAGTACCAGTGCAATATTATCAGTACAATTAAAACATTAATATTTTTACAAGTTCTTTATAAAACTAAATTTCTACAAGATCTGTATAAAACTACATGTCAACAAGACCTGTATCAAACTAAATTTCTACAACATCCGTATCAAACTAAATCGCTGCCGTCCACAGAGCACCAACGGTAACGGCTACATCAAGTTCCAGTACGTGGGCTACTGGAACGAAATGTTCTCCTACATGCTGGGCTTCCTCATCTTCCTGGCCACACTCAAGTTCCTCAAGCTGCTCAGGTCTGTGGATAAACCTTCTCTCTAGTCTGGGGTTAACTCCCCTCTTTAAGAGATGCTTAAATGCTTGTTATAAGACCAGTTATGTCGTCCATGTTATTAAAATGGTCGAATTTAAGTGGAAAACAACAACAATAAATATCAAATGGACGCAAAACCGTCGCCATTTGACCGATGCTGCTAAAAGATTTCACACATTTGAAAAAGTTCAGCCTTTTTTTCCTCATCATGATCCATGTTTTGTAAAAATATACGTTATCCTGTTGGATTCATTTACCAGTGTTCGCCTGTTGATATTCACTTGCTAAAGTTCTACTGCCAGTGTCAAATTGCAACTTCAACTCATCCGTTTCTCCCCCTGAATGTGTCCAGGTTCAACCGTAAGATCTCCATGTTGTCAGCCACACTGCGCCACGCCGCCAAGAGCTTGCTCCACTTCGGTGTGATCTTCTTCATCGTGTTCCTGGCCTTCTCGCAGCTCTTCTACCTGACCTACATGCACATCGACGTGGACTACTCGACGTTCATCTCCTCTGTGGTGGCCACCATCCTCATGATGATGGGCAAGTTCAACATCTACAGCATGATCATGGCCGAGCCCATCCTAACCCAGGTGGGTCCAATGCTCAACAGATAGTCTCTCTCTCTCTCCCTCTCTCTCCCTCTCTCTCTCTCTCTCTCTCTCTCTCTCTCTCTCTCTCTCTCTCTCTCTCTCCCTCTCTGGGTTCAACATCTACAGCATGATCATGGCGGAACCCATCCTCAATCAGGTGGGTCCAATGCTCAACTTGCTTCAATGTGCTCTAGGCTCAAGATTCAAGTTTTCCCTTCTTTCTGTCTTTGTCTTTCTCTCTATATCAGACTCTCTCTATTTATCTCTCTCTTCTGTCTGTTTGTCGGCCTGTCTGTCTGTCCCTAACTATGCCTCTCTCTCTCTCTCTCTCTCACTCTCTCTCTGTATCTCTCTCTGTCTCTCTCTCTCTCTCTCTCTCTCTCTCTCTCTCTCTCTCTCTCTATCTCTCTCTGTCTCTCTCTCTCTCTCTCTCTCTCTCTCTCTCTCTCTCTCTCTCTCTCTCTCTCTCTCTTTCTCTGGCTTCAGCATCTACAGCATAATCATAGCGGACCCATTAAAGGCGAAACGTTTACATGTATTTTTCTAACTCTACATGTGTTTTTATTGTGTCCCTCAGTTGCTAAGTTGTGCGTATTCCTCTTTTTATTATAATATGTCTCTCTCACACACACACACTCTCTCTTGCTTTTTGAGTTTAACGTATTCTAGGTTCCCCTAAGGACTTTACGTCGAGAATATCAAATTTCACCCCCAGTAACCCCTAGATTTTTTTTCAACCAATGATGTACAGCTGCTGGGCCTCAGCTTATAATCTAATCTTATATCTTTTCTTTGTGCCCCCAAAGCACTGCCTATAAAGTTATCTACTGCCACAAAAAACGTAACACAAATTTTTTGCTTTAGTAATATTTTTCTGTGCCTAACCAATGTTTCAACGTTTCCCTCTCCCGACCCGTTTCCCGGCAGATCTTCGTGCTGCTGTTTGTGATAATGGTGACGTTCATCATCGTGAACATGTTCGTGTCCATCCTGAACGAGACGTTCACCGTGGTCAGGGAGGACGTCAAGAAGCAGGGCAACGACTACGAGGTCGTCGACTTCATGTTACAGAGGTTGGTGCGCTGTCTTAAACCATTGCTTTTTGTATATTATACCTGAACATAATCATGCTCAACAAACAATATTTCTAATTCTGGGGTACACCTTTATCTAAGCTCAAATTGGTGTCGAACCTCCGACCGCCTGCGGGTCAGCCCGTAGCACTACCAACAGAACTCTTTGGCGAGGCTGATCAATTTTCCTCATAAACACTTACAGTGGATATTATCCAGCCTTACTTTACTCGACCTCTCAGTGGATATTATCCAACCTTACTTTACTCGACCTCTCAGTGGATATTATCCAGCCTTACTTTACTCGACCTCTCAGTGGATATTATCCAGCCTTACTTTACTCGACCTCTCAGTGGATATTATCCAGCCTTACTTTACTCGACCTCTCAGTGGATATTATCCAGCCTTACTTTACTCTACCTCTCCAGGTTTAAGAAGTGGACCGGAATAGGGAAGGCGACTGAGGAGATTCCACCAGAGGAAAACCCCGACGATCCCGCTAGAGGGCGCCCTCGAAGGGGAGACAATGTGGAAGACTTCCCGGACAGGATCGAGCGCCTCCTACAGTCCATCAGCACCGTCTACATGGATAACGTAAGTCCAGTTGTTTCCCTTTGGCTAAACTATAGCACCGTCTACATGGATAACGTAAGTCCAGTTGTTTCCCTTTAGCGTAACAATAGAGGACGGCTAGGGTCGTAGGTACAACGTTGTTGTAAGCTTATGAATCGTCTTAAGATGTGGGAATATGAAGACTCACGGCGAGTTGTAAGTTACCGTTTTATTGTTTCTTAATGTTTTGATTATCACCCCTTATATCTTTGGGCGGTTTGTTTGTTGTTTGGTTGTTTCTGCCTGTTCTTAGAAAGTTGTTCCTCGGTAACTAAGATATCTCGAGGATAAATCGTCTTAATAATGACACATGACATGACATTTTACGCTCTGCCACACAAAAACATACGGCAGATGTCATAACATAGGTTATCACAGCAAATTCAGTTCTTCTATCTCTGTTTCTCTGTGGCAGTATAAACACAGTTGCCAAAGGATAGTCTAAATTAATGTCTAAACGCTTTACAGCTAATGATGGATGATTAAGAAACCAACCAACCGGCTAACCAACCAACCAATAACTTGACGAATAGCGTTTAACAGATTGAAGGTATTTTTTTTTTACCGGTGATTGCAGTGAAATTTGCTTTAAAGTGTAAAACAAGATTTTTTTTATCTAATTCATAAACCTATCGTCTCCCCATGCTCTAGTCTAACCATTGTTTCCCTCCCCGTGTTCCCCGTGGCAGGACAACCTGACCCAGCTGTACAGCAAGAAGCAGTACGACTCGAGGAACGCCAAGGACATGCTCCGTCAGGGCGCGGCCACGCCCACCAGCCACCCCAGAGAGCCCCTCGGCATCGGCGGCCGCAAGGAGAGCACTTCCGGGGTGCCCACAGTGCACACGCACTAGACCTGGGGCGGGGCCGGGCTACCAACAGCGCTGACCTAAATCCGGACCTGGTTTCATCAGCTGCTCTAGTGGCTGGCGCATTCAGTAGTTAACGTTTAATCCCAGCTCGGAGTAACACGATGTATCAATGGTTCTAATCAGTCGTATTACACGCCCAGGTAGGGTTGCAAGGGAAAAAGGGAGGGCTAGGTCAAAGTTATTGAATAGGATTTTGAGGCCCAACTCGTATCGCAAGGGAACAAGGGAGGGCTAGCTAAGATTGTTAGAGAAGATTTTTAATGCCTAAACAGAATGGCAGGGAACCAAGGCAAGACTGGAGGTATTCATGAAGATTACTTGGCCTAAGTAGTATCGCAAGAAAATAAGAGAAGACTAGAGTTATCGATCATAGTTTTTTTAGGCCTCAGAATCGCAAGGGAACAAAGGAAGACTAGCTCAGAGATATTAATGAATTTTGTGTAGGCCTAAATGATATCACAAGGAACCATGGGAAAACTAGATTTATTTTAGGCACTGATATGTTCACATCAGTTTGATAAAAGTGAGTTATAAAATTTCTAGCAAAATGTCGATTTGCAGAGGACGAAGTTATATTTATTAAATGGTGTTAATGATTAGATTTAGTGGTTATATTAATGTTTGTAAAATGTCTGAACAATATTGTTTGACCATGTTAGTTCGAATTGTTTTATTTATTAGAGGGACACATTTGTTCTTGTGTGTTTTTTTAATTGTTATTTTATCTATCCTTTTAACATTGACACTCATATTTTACACAGGAGATTGCAATGAAATAGAAAGAAAACAGGAAAGAAGTTTTTTAAAACTCCACACACAATCTTTTGCTGAGATGCTACAAATAAAAACTACAACTGTTTAAAGGCCTACTGGGTAATTGCACAACCACACAATTTTAAACAAGATTGAACTCTAGCGGGATTTTATACAGCGTTTCATGGCTACGGTGTTATTGTTATTGTTGGAATTTTACAGTTTTCATCTAATCAAATTTTTATCACTATTATTTTGTAAGGTTTTACGAAATCCCGCCTCTTAATATTAGTAATGTATTGTTTTTTTTATTGTGGTAAATGTAATTATCTCTTCAACATGCGATAACAGTTTTCCAATCAGTAGTTTTATGTTTTGTTATTTTTAAAAATCTTGAAATCACAAGGAAGAGACTATAATACTGTTGCAAAACCTAAAATAGCTACCATACCTAAATTATTGACAATATGTAAGATATTGACATTTTAGAACTAAAGATAATTATTCTCTTATCATGATCACATGTTCATCCTAAACTTAAATCTAGCTTTCTTTATTATACCCCAGTCTGCACAATTAGATTGAGTACACTTCTTATCTTTTTCCGATCTCAATATTTTTTACTTCCAGTATTCATTCGTAACCCCCTTTTTAAATATCACACTCTATAGCTCAGCACCCTTCTGGCGTCTCCAAACTTTTTAAAATTGTATCCTTTGATTATGTTTCCCACTACACTGATCTTTCAATGAATATCAAACTCCAGTTAGAGAATACATCCTTTGGTTTTGTTTGAAGCGGTATCGCGTGTTGTAGTCCGTATTGTGTCCTCGCATCGAACGATCGGAGCCGCGGTATATTCGTGTGGTCTCCGGGATAATGCTAAATTTCAACTCTTCCCTTCTTTCTCTTTGATACTCGTTTTACACTTTTGTCAGGTTAAAAAAAATAAATACCGTTTTTAAAATCTTTATAGATTCTTTTCATCTTCATTTCCTTGAAAGACATAAGGGTTTTCTTTTCTTTGAATTCGGTAAGTTTATATTTATTTACGTTTACAGAAAAATTTCAAAGTTTTGATATCATGAAACTGCCAAGCTTACCTTTTAAACTCAAATTTTAATGAACATTTGTTGATGTTGTCCTTTGGTAAGTTTCAAGGGAAATTGTTGGGACTTTTCATTATAAAATTGCCAAGTTCACCTTTAAAAACAAAATGTTTAATACTGTGAGTTGTTTCTTTGATTAAAAAAATATTTTATTTTCCCATATCTGACTTGAAAGTAAAACAAACCCAAATCATTGATCCGTCCATGTGAAACCTTGATCTAATAATATTATTGCAGAATCGTGTTACTTTTTCAGGGCATACGTCCTCATACTTTGTTCGAGTTCGTTTCTCTACGTTTACATTCAGGTAGAACATATACAGTATCTTGTGAGTTTTTTCAAATAAAAGTTGGTAGTTGATACACTTATCATATTCTATTGTTCTATTAAGTTATTTGGTTTTGTTTCAAGCGATCATGTTCCCTTGTTGTTGTTTTCTGTCAGAAACTTTAAGGCCATTTGTTAGATTTTTTACTTTTCAGAGTGAAGTAAAGACCTGTTTTTAGAGTAAGTCACTCAAAATTCGCCCTGACCTTTTCATTAAATATATTTGTGTTGTTTTTATGTGACTTTCTTCTATTCAGTGTGTGTTGTCTTTCTATGTGACTGTTTTTCTATTCAGTGTGTGTTGTCTGTTTCTATGTGACTGTTTCTTCTATTCAGTGTGTGTTGTCTGTTTCTATGTGACTCTTTCTTCTATTCAGTATGTGTTTGCTCTTCATATGTGACTGTTTCTTCTATTCAGTGTGTGTTGTCTGTTTCTATGTGACTGTTTCTTCTATTCATAGTGTGTTGTCTGTTTCTATGTGACTGTTTCGTCTATTCAGTGTGTGTTGTCTGTTTCTATGTGACTGTTTCTTCTATTCAGTTTTTGGGGCTGTTTTATGAAATTGTTGCTTTTATTCAGTAAGTGTTGGCTGTTTCTATTCTTTATTATATCACGGTTACCTTATTCTATCCACTGTGTGTTGCTTGGATGTGTGTTGGTCATTGTTTATACGACTAAGTGTGTGTTTGCCTTTTCCAAGAATGATACATACAAGAAAGATAACCCAATTAATTATTTCTGTTTAAGAGGAAACAATTATTTCCCTTCATCAAACTGTTTTAAAGATGGCTAAACATTAATTTCTCAGAGCACAACATCTATAAAAATGAATGCAGTGAAAAGTTGTTTGTAAAGTAAAAAAATCAACCCATTCAGTTAACTATTTATAGGTTTACCGACTATTTGTAAATGGGGACAGCCGCTCTTTCCATGAGGGGTGAAGCTCGGATCTAGCTCTTTCTTCTCCTCTTTCTAGAGAGGGTCTTTATGGTGATAAAGATAGATTGCGGAGGGACAGAGAGAGAGAAGAGAGAGAGAGAGAGAGAGAGAGAGAGAGAGAGAGAGAGAGAGAGAGAGAGAGAGAGAGAGAGAGAGAGATAGACAGACAGACAGACAAACAGACAAACACACAGAGAGACAGACATACACATAGACAGGTGAAATAGAATGGGCAAAAACAGGATAGACAGATGAAGGCCTAGAGACATGTAGAGAGACAGATAGAGGTATGGATAATAAAGAGAATCACCGAGACCAAGAAAGAGTTAAGTTTACAAACCGATAGATAGATAGACCAATGCGGTTGTCTATACATGTACATGAGTTTTTCGCGGTAAACAAAAGAACAAAGTTGTGGACACGGAATCTCCACGTAAACTGAGCCCCAGGTAAACAGGTGTCTGGACTCGCCACAGGTGTATAGATCTTGGGTCATAAGTACAACGTCGCCGTACCGTGCAGCTCGTCGTAAACCTTGTTGTTGGCATATCTTTAGATGAGAATGAACCTTACCACAGCGTTGTACTTATGAGACCAAATGGGTTATGTCTACGTCACAACAATATGTACGTCATACTAGTATTTACTATCTAGATGATTGTCTTTTGTGCTTGCATGAAGGTGGGGACAGGGGGTTGCTGAGGAAAAGGCAGAGCATGGATCACTGATGTCTACTCGCATTTTTATAAGTATGCAGAAGCACGTAAGGGGAGGGGGGGAGTCTAATGGTAGAGCGTACGCCTTCTAATCAGAAAGTATTGCGGATTCTCCGCTCTTACCGCCTTCTTTCTTTTCCAGCTGATTGGCTCGGTGACAGCACGTTGTGTTATGTAATCTTCCCCGGGTCTATCCCATCGTCCCTTCACTCTCAAGGACCTTTTTTGAGAACGTATGAGACTTTCGCATAGGAGAATTGGCGTCGTTAACCAAAGACTGACAAAGTTACTGTACAGCCGTACACCTTATGTAGGAGAAAGCTCAGTCAATAGGGCGGTGGAATAAAAAAGGAGGAGGTCTCAAGTTTAATCCGTAGTTGAAATACCATCTCTCTCTCTGTCTGTCAATCTTTCTCTGTCAATCTCTTTCTCCTTCTCCCTTCCTCTGCCTCCCTCTCTCCCTCCCTTCCCCCTCCCCCCCCTCTCTCTCTCTCTCTCTCTCGCTCTCTCTGACGAGAAGGACACCATCCTTGCCATTACGCCATGTTATGCCTGATACTCCCTACTGGGAAAACCTAAATGCTGATAAAAAGATGTGTATACCACAGGGCGGACACTTGATGAGGTTCAAACCTAGGACCTTCTTCTAGTCAGTTCAGATTACTGACTAAACAAACACCTAGTCCTGTACACCCCCACCTGACTTTAGTTGGACTATACCATCGACTTGCATACCAGCAGACTGTGGCTCAAATCAATCACTATTCTTTCATTACAATAACACTGATACAACCGGTAGGAGACGAATCGGACACATTCAATTTCAAGCTATCGTTGATTTTGAACCAAAGACCGCCGGATTGTGAGACAATGGCGCTACCCCGCTCTAAGTGCGGCGTGTGTCCCAGTCCCAGCGTGTTGATCTGTCACCGACATGTCCCCAGATCATGTCGGAGATCACGTGACTCATTTATTATGTTACCTACCTGTACTGTGCGCACCTATCAGCAGCTCTTGCGTTCATCACCTTCTCTTCTTTTATGTTTTTTTGACTCTCAGCTCTAGCCCTTTAACATTACTGTGCATAAAAGCCGACACTCTACGCTTATAAAGAACGTTGTTGAAAGGAAGCCTTGTTTTGATGGAGTTCCTTTAGTTGTATATCTGTACGAACTTTTCCTGCTATATTGGAGCATGACTGTGTTTTCGCAAGTTGTTTCAATTTCTTTTAAGAGAAAACATAATGCACGCTATTTACGTCAGTTTTTTGCCGTGATAATTCATAAAATATTATAGATATCTAGCATACTAAAACCTGCTCTGAGATGTAAGTTGTGGTGAAGTGAGATATGATGCATAAAGCTTCTAGCGGCACAGCATGAAAGGAGATCGTCTTACCAAGAATTGTTTTAGCTAATTATGGTTCCTACGACTTTGGACTGCATGAAGGAACATTCTTCGAAATCAATGTCTGAATCAGGTGAGATTTGCCAAATAATGTAGACCATAGACCAAGTACATGAACAGGAGCTGTGCTGCTGGTGCGAATGTGAACGGATTTTCCCATAGTTTCTCCATATGATCATGCACTGTAAAGAATTGTCTTCTCTTGCAGATTTGTAACAATAGCCTAAAATAATGCCTTGTATAATTTTCAATTATTTAACATTTTCACAATTAAATACAATAAAAAAAAACAATAACTCATAAAGCAGTCATCAGCTTTAAATGACTAGACAAAAAATCAAACAAGGTTTGGATTTGATACCCTAAGTTAATGACCAATTTTCTTTCTATTCAGTTTTCAACTAACTCAGGCGTGCCGACTTGTAACGACAAAAAGCGAGTCATTTTCACGCATATTGCTTACACATGTACAGTGTATGTTCTTCTCTGCGACGGGGGGCTAAATATTGTCAAAAAAAGTGAATAGAAATGTCTTCCTTCCAAGTGCGCAATGTCTTTGGAAGAAAAACAAAAGATCAAATCTAAAGGAACCCCTAACATCAAGAGAGAGAGAGAGAGAGAGAGAGAGAGAGAGAGAGAGAGAGAGAGAGAGAGAGAGAGAGAGAAAGGAGAGAGGAAATGAAGAGAGGAGGGAAGAGAAAAAGAACGTTGGTTGTTACACATTTTATAAAGAGGCCCGGGCTTCAACAAAAAGCAGCCATAAATTAAAGTGGTGAGCGGATTTTTCACCATGTTATATTTACTCGTGGTAAGGGCCTATAGCCATGGCGTCCTCGTAGCATATGTTTTTTTTTTTGCCAAGTCCACCTTCCGGTCATTGCTTCTTCTGTTGTACTGTATTTCTATACTTCTATCTTTTTTCCTCTCCCTCTCTCCTTCTCTCTCTCTCTCTCTCTCTCTCTCTCTCTCTATTTTTTGTTTACCTTGGGCCTTTGCCTGCCATTATCTGTATTATGATAATAACATTATTTTCTGTTTTCATTCAATACCTCGAAAATATCTAATCGGTTTTTGGATAAACTATTCTCTCCTGTTTTTGTACCTCAGTCCTCACCTTACTCTGAAACACAATACACACTACCATACAATAAAACCATTGCTTTCGTCCTGTGTCTGTCATTTACCTCCATCTTTGTGTATGATTAATTACCTCTTCCAAATTCCAAACATTCTCTCTCTTTTCCTCTCTGCCCCCGCTCGCTTTTCTCTATCTCTATTTCTTTCTCTCTCTCTCTCTCTCTCTGTCTTTCTCTCTGTCTCTGTCTATCTCTGTGTCTGTCTGTCTCTCTCTCTCTCTCTCTCTCTCTCTATCTCTTTCTCTCTCTCAACTGTGTTGATGCACTACGAAGACAAGGCATTGCATAAACTATTATGATAGATTCACCTGCTATGACCGCTTTTCCTCCTTGCCTTAAACACGGTGTAGCCTTTATCATAAGCGTTGGTTGACAGTACACTAGAACGACAATGCCTGGTGCTACAACAATGCCAGAACCAGCAATTCCACCAGCCTCCAGAGTGTTAGCATTATTTAAGTCTAAAAGGGTAAAACAGTGCTTTCAATTATTTTCTGTATGAAGATGGCAGGGTTTGCTTTAATCACTAACAAAGGAAAGGCTTGGACATTTGCACCGTGTCTGGACCTGGACGTTGGTGCTATGAGTTTCTCTGTTTCTCTCTGTCTTGATCTCTCTGTCTCTCTCTCTCTCTCTGTCTATTTCTATCTCTCTCTGTCTCTCTCTATCTCTGTATCTATGTCGCTCTCTGTCTTTGTTTGTCTTTGTCTCTCTCTCTGTCTTTGTTTCTCTCTCTCTCTATCCCTGTCTCTCTGTCTCTCCCTGTCTCTATCTCTGTCTCTGTCTCTCTGTCTCTGTCTCTTTGTCTCTATCTCTATCTCTCCGTCTCTCTCTCTATCTCTCTCTTTATCTCTGTCTCTCCCTCACTCTATCTCTCACTATCTCCGTCTCTCTCTATCTCTCTGTCTCTATCTCTGTCTCTCTCTCATTCTCTCTCTCTGCCTCTCTCTCTATCTCTGTCTTTCCGTCTCTCTGTCTCTCTGTCTTTGTCTCTCTCTCTGTCTCTATCTCTGGCTCTCTCTGTCTCTCTGTCTTTCTCTCTCTCTCTCTCTCTCTCTCTCTCTCTCTCTCTTTTTCACTCTCTTGAATGTTTGAGGCCCGTCTGTACAACAAGACAGGATGAAAATAATAAAGACCTCGCCATCTACAAGATTATCAGAGATGACCTAACCATGACAGTGAGGCACGGACTTTTCTGCCCGCTCATTGGATCCGTGATTCTAGGGCATAGCGATGATTGGACGCCGATGTAGATCTAACTATTAGTCAACCTAACGACCCTACCGTCACCGTCCTCTGTAAGGGTCCGTTATCACAACGCCTGTACCGGACACAGATGGACGATGTCTGGACATGGCCCCTGTGTAATGACCTGCGGTCAGTGTGCGACCAGTAGTGACCAGGGCTGACCCCCAGGACTCGCTAATCTGTCCTACCGCTGCACCAGGCATGTCTATGGTGTGGGTGAGACTCTCACGGACAGAAACTGCGCTCGCTCTCTGATGTCGAAGGCTGTGATGGTAACAATGCGATGTGCTTATCTGGGGCTCTGTTGTTCTCTGTCTCTCTATCTCTCTCTCTGTGTCTCTCTCTCTCTGTCTCTCTCTCGATTTAATCTCACTCCCTCCCGTATCCTTTCTATCTCTTCTACTTGTTTCCTAGCTCTGTCTGTCTTTGTATCTCTGCCTCTGTCGCTATCTCTGTCTCCCGATCATCATCTTTCAATCTTTACCTCTCTCTTCTCCTCTTGTTTCCATCTGAACATATTATTTTACACTCTCCATCATTGTCGCTATTTATCACTCTTTTTACCTTGTTGCCTGACTGAGAGCCTTTTTCGGTCTGTGCCTGTTATCCCTTTACTGTACTGATGGTCTCCAATACAATATTCCCCTCACGCCCCCACTACATGTCTGCCCTACATTGTCTTCGCGTCACTCCCACAACTGTATCACTGTATCACAATTTACAATTCCTCATCCCGCCTCCACTCTCTCCCTCCCTCTCTCTCTGTCTGTCTGCCTGTCTGTCTGTCTGTCTCTGTCTCTTTTTGTCTCTGTCTCTCTCTCTCTGTCTCTCTCTGTCTCTCTCTCTCTCTCTCTCTCTCTCTCTCTCTCTCTCTCAGCACACAGACATTCCACTCTGTGTGTAACTATTTGACATTTGTCGCCCCTTGCCACTCCGCTAAATTACCTGCCCCTTGCCCCCTTGTCTCCCTGTCTCTGGCTTCGTGCAATGGTTGTGTTTTTTACACATTTTGTTTTGTGCCATCACCCTTTGGATAACATACCTTTCTGTTACTTTTATACACATTATTATTCCACATAATGGCTAGAACATTAAGCCATGGGGAACCAAGGTGAAGATACTGTATGGAGCACTGATGACATTGCCTCCTTTAAAGCACAACTACTTTTTTCCAATGCCGAGATAGATGTATATAGTTGAATGTTATTGTAAGAAAGCAGAGGCAAAGAGCAAGAGGCAGAAAAATATAAAGATGGAGGGGAAATATAGAGAGACACAAGGGCGACATTTCTCCCTGTAAACCACAAATACTTTTTCCGCTGTCGAGATAGACGTAGTTGAAGATAATGGTAAGTACGCAGACAAGTGCGAAGAGGCAAATAACAGGGCTTATCAGACAACCTAATCCAGCACTAAAGTCTACAAGCTAATCTGGGAATAATGGGCCCTAAGGCCGTAGCAGTAGCGGCAGAAGCACGGTTCACAGGAGACAAGAGGCTGATCCTAGGCCTACATCTCTAGCGGTCCGGGATCGACGAGGTTTAAACCGTTTATCGTGGCCGACTCACCGAGTCATCGTACCTGTAGTTTAGATTTCAGGCTACTAAACGGTTTGTATCATGTGCAGAGCTCCTGTTGAAATAACACAACATCCTGCATACAGTTGGGACAACTAGTCGGATAAGCAGTTTGTTCAAATAAAGCTAGGAAGCGTTTTTTACTTGCAATGCGATTATTTCTATAAATGCAAGCAACTTCACGAGAACAGAATAAGTGCTACTTATTTACATAATTTACAATGGACCAGAACTTTCGGATATTTATAGAAACAATATTCCAGGTAAAGAACAAGATCTTTGGTGATTGATGAATAAAATTTGTTTTAATGTAACATGTTCAGCGGAATATCTTGACTACCCCCATAAAGAAAGAAAAACAACCATCATTCAAAGAAAATCTAAACCATGTATCTATTTTCTTTAAATAAAAAAAAACCCAAACAAAAAGCAAACAGTTAATCATGACACTTTTTTCAGAAATAAGTTTGTTTTTGTGGTAAAGATAACAATGACTACATGAGCCACACCAATAGAAACAACAATAAGACTATTTTGAACTTGTTATAATGATAATAATGATAAGAAACAACAACAAAGATGTCAACAACGAGAATAACAATGATTACGTTGAAAATTGGAGCAACAATAAATACAATAACACCAACTACAACTACAGCAACTACGACTTCAGCAATAATACCAACGACGGTCTCCAGTTGACTTTAATCTTATCGATAAGAAAGCCGGATTACATAAAATAGCGTTAATGATGTAAGAGTTCTTGATTCACGAAGTGGCACAGGGGGTTACAGCATGCGCCTTTCATTCACCAGGTCTCCGGTTCAATCCCTAAACCATGTCTTCTCTCCTGCTGGTTGGTCGGTGTCAGTATTGTGTGACTACCTGAGTCAGAAATTCTGATATTTCTTACGTATGGTAGCACATAAAATCGTCTGACGTAAGTTTTGGGACTCGTTCACGATACATGACAGTTGATGACAATGTGCGTGAAGAAAACAACATATCGAACCAACCCAATCAATAAGTAGCAGTAAAAACGATCACAGGAAACCTTAATAATCCTTACGTCAAATTCTTTTTTTCTCCCCCAGGTCTTTTACCCCTGTGACATTAAACAATGCATGACGCAAGTGATTTAGCTTGACAAGTAAAACAAAACATTTGGGCGGCCGGAATGACAAGGAGTCAAACAGACGAGTTGTCCAATCTGAAATATTTCTGTGGATTTAATCTAGAGGTGTACACGCCCCATCTGTGGATTAATTTCAGTACAAGGAATCTCAGCCACATGATTGAGATCTATGCTGGGGACAACTGTTCCAGTTCTCTATGGCTAAAGACTGCGACACTAAGATTCTGCCAACTGTTCTAGTTCTCTATGGCTAAAGGCTGCGACACTAAGATTCTGCCCATTGTTCTAGTTCTCTATGGCTAAAGGCTGCGACACTAAGATTCTGCCAATTGTTCTAGTTCTCTATGGCTAAAGACTGCGACACTAAGATTCTGCCAAGACTCGGCTCTGAGGATGCATACTGGGCCCCCGTCAGGCGCAAGTCGGCTGGATTAGCAGCACCCCGACTGTTCCAGGGATTTTTAGTTGTGTTTGTGTTGTCAGTTTGTGCAGCTGATCCAAGCGAAGCGGTATGTCACTGTAAATAGAATAATAGTTTTTGTAGAAAGTCATTTTTGTTAAAAAATAAATTACGGCATAATTTTACTGGACCAAGAAAAAATATACGTATCTGCTGACCTTTTGAGTTTTCTTTATTGCCGCATTATATCTTTGCTAAATCTATGATCTGCAATTCTAAACCGAGATATATACTCCAAAGACCCTGTTTAATTTGAAAAAAGCAACAACAAACAAACAAGAAAAATAAAACCCTCATATATAGATCAACCCCCAGGAAGAAAGGGAGAGAAAGAGAGATAGAGTGAATAACATGGGCAGGAAGACAGCGAACAAGTATTGCATGGGAAGAAGAGAAAGCTGGCGTGCTAATATATAGATAAGTAGATAGATAGAAAGAGTGAGACTAAAAGAAACCGAGAAAGAGAGAGAGAGAGAAAAGGAAAAGAGAGAGAGGGAGATGTTTATATTTATGATGCCATTTTTTTAGAAAGATTGATAGAATCGTACATGATAGGCTCTCACAAAAGTTTCCAATTTAGTGCTTTTATATAGTTAATAGTCTCCATTTGTGAGTGTAGTAAATTAGTACTGTCATACAACACAATTTATATGACTATCAATCCGTCTATCTAATTATAAATTTATCTATCTATCCAAAAATATATATAAATAGATAGATAGAAAGAGAGAGACAAAAAGAAAGAGAGAGAGAGAGAGAGAGAGAGAAGTTTGTTGAATCTAAAGAGTACACTAAAGTATTTTTGTGACATGTTAAAGACGAGTTCAAACGCTCCACCCAATCCTTTGCATTTAAATTTATGTAATGAATTGGTTGTAGGGGGGCTATAAATCTGTCATGGCTGCTTTTCTTTTCTTTTTCCCAATTAAAAATATTACTCTCTGACTTAAACACGTAAATATAGTAGTTGATATATGAATAGATAATTTGAAATAATTAATGTATATCTATACGCATAATTATACTGATATATAGATAGATGGATAGATAGATAGATAGATAGATAGATAGATAGATAGATAAACAGGTAGATAGATAGATGAATATGTAGATAGGTAAATAGATAGATAGATAAATAGATAGATAGATAGATGGATAGATAGATAGATAGATAGATAGATAGATAGATAGGTAGATAGATAGATAGATAAATAGAGATAGATAGATAGATAGATAGATAGATAGATAGATAGATAGATAGTTATCTTACAATACACTGTGTCGCCGTAAATATAATCATCGAGGTAATCTAGCAGAATTTAATCAAAGTAAGGAAGCTTTGCTCTATCCGGCTATCTCTGAAAAAGACAACCCCTGATTACGTAGCTTTGGTTTATACACGTTACGAAATGCAGTAATCTAAACAAGCCAAAAAATAAATGTTTAATACAAAAAGAAACAACGACGAACACCAATAACTCAAGAATAAAAACGCCATTTTAAAAGGGGAGCCCTGATTGTGTAGCTTTGGTTTATACACGTTACGAAATGCAGTAATCTAAACAAGCCAAAAAATAAATGTTTAATACAAAAAGAAACAACGACGAACACCAATAACTCAAGAATAAAAACGCCATTTTAAAAGGGGAGGATTGAAATCATAATGGAAGGATAATTCATTGATTTTGCCTTTGTATTGCTCAGTTTAATGTACCAGGACCAAGACAATAATAAAACCTACACGAAATGACTTCAAATTAAACAATACCAATGTTAGTGGGAGTGCGATCTCTATCTATAACGTTGCTTGTTGAATCTCTCGTGTCAGATATTCCAACGGTCACCAGCGCCCTTCAAAAAATGAATTATTAGAATAAAAAAGCAAGTTGAACGACTAGAATACTTTTGCTACTCTCAATTCTTCTATTCAAAACAAGTTCACCACTTGGTGCTACAAATGAAGTGTTTATTTTATGCAACAAATAGGTTATCTTGTTAACTGTGCCAGAGAATTTGATAAAGATGAAAAGATCCCGACAAAAAAAACACGTCCACACACATAAAACAGTATTAAAACGAACCAAAACTCCAGAACGAAAAGACTGTTACAAATACACACACGTGTGACTTGGTCGGACGCATAAATTATTCCAAGGTAAATTCAAATACATGTACTTTAGGTTTGGTTATACATGTATTTTTGTATTATTTACATAATGATAACGATACACTTTCTTTTTTAAGCAAAGCATAATAATAGCAAAATGTGCTTGACCACGGTATAAAGATGTTAAGACTCCATCTCTCTCTCTCTCTCTCTCTCTCTCTCTCTCTCTCTCTCTCTCTCTCTCTCTTACTTTTTCATTCTCTCTCCGACTTTCACTGTCTCTTTGTCATTCTATGTCCCTGACTGTATCTGCATCTGCCTCTATCTCTCCTTAATCTGTCTGTCAATTTGTCTGTCTGTCTATCTGTCTGTCTGTCTGTCTGTCTGTCTGTCTGTCTGTCTGTCTGTCTGTTTTTCTGCTTCTCTCGCTGTCTTTACCACTCTATCTACTTCTCTCTCTCTCTCTCTCTCTCTCTCTCTCTCTCTCTCTCTCAAACACACACACACACCGGTAAGTGGAGACATGTTGTGTGTAGTCCAATCAGTCCCTGGTGTGTGTACTGTGCAGTGTGTTACTGTCCCAGCACATGATTATCTCCCCCTGACTGCCGTGTTGTTGACCTACAAAGGCTGACAGAATCTGACCACACCCTTGATAACAAACAATGCATGTGTGACACGTGAAAGGACAAAGTAGGCGCAGTGAAAGAGGAAATTAGAAGTTCAAAACAAAACAAAAATAAACAACAACGAGATGCATATGTTGCAGTAATTAAAAAAAAAAGGTTGCGATTTCTCTTTCTTTTTATCATGAAGAAAAAAAAATACCCTAGCCACCGAAAGCCCATTACCTTTCATTAAAATGCTCAGTTAAGTCTGTGGTTCGATTCCCTATCGGATCACTTTGTTTCCCAATGCTTGTACTGGTGTCAGTACAACATGACCGTCTGAGACTAGAGTCCTGGTATCTGCATTCTGTCACAGTGTAGCATCACGTAAATTTGTCAGACTTTCGTCTCGAATTCGTCCGCTATAAGGCTTTACTGCTGTTTTTAGACTTCAAGCCTACAAGGCTGTATCGTGCATGTGTGATGATGATCTTGTCAGCAATGTCATTTAAGTAAAAAGAAAATTAAACAAACTGTTTCAATCACTAAAATGAACCAGGCCTACATTCATTAAGTGTTCGTACAGGTGGACTGGAAAGCAATTCGTTCAGTTCTAGGTAATATTTTATCTTTTCTTCAATAGCGAGAGTAGAAACTCTCAAGTCCCTATACCCTTTTCAAACAATTGGATCAATAGTGTTCTGGAGAGGTGCGCAATAAATAAATAACATAATCTAGAATACGCCTATAATTAATATTTTTGATCTTAGATGTACTTTGAAATGTTTAGAACGTTTTTCAATTGCCTTGCTTTTTCTAATTTAAGACACGGCCATTCTTTTGTTGATTTTCAAATATTGGATAGGTCATCTATTTATATCGCTGATTAATCTATACACCTGTACATCTATGATCCTTAATGATGCAGATGTTTTGACGTGAGAGAAGTTGACTGGTGTTAACATTTTAGCTTGTCTATAGACCATAAACAATTAATGTTTTGACGTGAGAGAAGTTGACTGGTTGACGTTTTAGCGTGTCTATAGACTATAAACAATTGTTTACCTTGTTTATTCGTTTGATTACAATGTTTTCTCTTTAACACTGGATTTCTATTCTCACTGTTTAACTACCTCGTTATCTTTGTCTGTATATATGTGGATCTACTTTCTTTGTATGGCTCGTTCTGTTTGCCTGTCTGTCTGTCTGTCTGTCTCTGTCTCTCTGTCTCTCTGTCTCCCTCTCTCTCCCTTTTTCTCTTTGTATTTCAGTCTTTATCCTGTCTCTCTACCTTTGTCTCTTTTTCCTTTCGGTTGGCACTATATCTCCACGTATTCGTAGATATTTATTCCATCTCCCCTTTATATTCCCTATAAATATATTCCTTTTATTGTCTTACAAAATTCATGTTAAAAAACACATCCCCAACCCTAGCCATACACAATATGTGTATTTCTTCAATACGTGTCGCGGTAATCGGTTTATACATCCATGTAGCTTGTAATCAGCATAATTATCACTAGAACATCTTAAAAAAAATGAAGCGGGTAAAATACGATTTAGAAATTGTCCTTAAACAAGAAAAATGTACATCGCTGTACCAATAGATTCAATTTATAAGGACATTGACGGGTTAAATAATTTTAATTATATACTGATTCATCAAAGTTTTAAATCTCTTTGATTCTCTTCTACTCGTTTAGTACCAAACGCTTCGCCAGGATGAAAAGGGCCCTTTGCATGCTTGACAACTCGTTATTTGTTATTCAATAGGAGTTTCGTCCATATCTGGACAAAGATCTTATTTTGAAAAAAGATATGTACTGAATACTGATCTTTAGTACATACATAGAAGCAGTGAGTTCGGAAAAAAGGACTATGAGACAAAATACATCATCAATATGGTTATCATTAAACGTCAAAGTTAAACAATTCTGCCCCTTGGCAATATCACCAGATCTACTTTCTTTCACAATGGGTACTGGGGTACAGTCTCAAACCTGACATCAGTTGATTTTACAGTCTTTTCTTCGCTTTCAATAAGGAGTAGCAAGTCAGTGTAAAATTTTGTTCGTAATCCTGCCTGGAATTAATATTGAATATTTATGTGTAATTTCTAGACGCAGAAAAATGGACACGACATAAAAGCTATTGGTGATGGAACGGACCATTCTTACCTCCATACCTGCAGTAACGGTAAGTTTTGTTTGTTTCCTTGTTGGAGGAATAAATCTATATCGAGAAGGGATACTTTAATTTATATTGAATACTACATACTCTTGCTTAAATCTTGATTTCTTTCATTTGAAAGAACTTCGAAACTAGTGTAGCTTATTGTGATAATGATGAAAATAATACACAATTAGTAAATAAATATGCTCAGAGAGAGAGAGAGAGAGAGAGAGAGAGAGAGAGAGAGTGAGAGAG
>RQTK01000969.1:67766-79796 GCA_003991915.1 Elysia chlorotica
GGTTTAACGTCTCCTAGGTTCCCCTGGGGGATCCTATACGGCGACAGGCGGCGTTGACAGAAGACAAAAGCTCAGGATGAAGGCAAGACATGATATATCCTATGCTAGTTCATTTTATTACTACAAGGCTGGTCCTCTTAAGTATGGGGTCCCCTAATTTTGGAAGTTCTAACGTGGACAGATCAGACAAACCTTCCCCTTTACGCTAGGGCTGGGGGCGGGTAATATTGGGTTACTACATTAAAATAATTTTCTTTTTAAGAGGAAAGAAGTGCATCTGGTAGGGTTGTATGATGATGATGATGATGATGATGATGATGATGATGATGATGATGATGATGATGATGATGATGATGATGATGATGATGATGATGATGAAAATAATGGTGATGAGATGATAATTATGATGATGATGATGATTATGCCATTGGCGTTAATGATGCTAATGTTATTGTAATAATTGTAATATTATTTTCTTCTCAAATTGTTTGAACAGTATATCAATATCGCAAGCACAACTCTCTTTACAGTAAAGGTGGTCATCTGGCGAAGATAACAAGTGAGAGCGAACAGGAATGGCTGGCCGGTTGGTTGAGAGCTCAACTTCCCCGTGCCAATATGTCGGCATGGATAGGTCGGTAACACTTGCACATTTGCAACAACAAGCAGATGTATATTGCTAAGCTTTAAATAAGACACGTGATCATTATTCTATAGAAATAATAAAAATGGACACAACAACAACAACAACAACAACAACAACAACAACAACAACAACAACAACAACAACAACAACCAGAAAATCAGCAAAGAACGATGTAGCATCTTGGATATTTGTAAATACAAATGTTGCAAACAAGATCATTAATGCTGCCAAGAATAACATACTTTATTCTAGACCTTTATAAATGCATGCCTGAAAAAGATCTTTTATATTCATATCATATTATATTTGACCGTACCTGACGTAGCCTTCTTTGGTATATAATGTTTATAGATCACCTTAAATGATATACAGTGCTATGCTATTCTTCAAAAACCAGAACAGTTAAATTACTGGAAAATAAATTAGACCATCTGTGACGAAACGTATGTAACTTTCATTAGAAATAGGTATTATCGACAGTCCTCTTACTCCTAGTCTGTTATTGTATACTTCAGTTCACCAACTCTAAAACCCCGCCACTTATTGTTTGTATACAGGCTATTCAATGCCTTTAGTTATCCACCCTTACCTTGACCAACCCCTACTGTTTGGATCGGTGTCAGTATAATGTGACCGGCAGAGACAGGAGTCATGGTACCCCCGCACTGTCTCTGTGTGGCCGCATGTAAAAAATTAATTTTACAACGTTAGTTTTGGGACCCGTACACAGTCTATAGCCTATATAGTGTTGACGTTGGGCTCTAAGCAACAAACAAACAAACGAAAAAACCTTGAGCAACCCTCCTCCACCTCCAGGTTTCACTCGCCTGGCGAACGCGACGTATGTGTGGTCAGATGGTCAGGCGGCAGAGGAGCAGGATGGCTTCTGGGCTACCGACGGTTTGAACCGGCTTGCAAGTGGGTTTGTTACTGAATGCGTATTATGCTAGTAACTGTAGTGGTAGAAAGTCGTTACATTGAAATTTACTTGACAAACCACACTGTATTGAGAATCCTGGAGATGAATTGTTGGTTTATAGTCAGATTCCATTAACAACCATGCTTTAAAGGAGAACTATGTTATTTTTAAGGATCATTACAATATTATCCTCAATTGATAACGTTAAAAGAAATGTGTTTCGATTTTACTTTTTTGCTCTGGTCATAGAAGAGCGTAGAGATTGGAGAAAAGGTTGGATTTTATAATCGTATGCCTATATACATTTTACACGCTGCTCTCTTAATTATTTTATTTTGAATAAATACAAAATATTTTAAGATTCAATCAAAACCCTATCTCAGCCCTAATTATATTCATACCAAAGTATTGAGCACACCAGTAATGTGGGTCTGATTTATACATTTTATGCTCATTTGGATACAGAATGTAAAATATTTCTTCTTAAGGTTTGTATTTGCAGGCACGATGTCCTCAAATGGTACATTCTTTTCTACCGTACCCTTTAATAAAAAATATAATAAAATGAATCCTTTATGTGCTTTCAATTTCACATTTGAAGGTCAGATATTTTTCCAAGTATATCACTTCCCCCTTCATTTGAGCCATTCCTACCCCGCCTCTGTTTCCACAGTGTTGCGGACTGTACAAGGCCCAGCAGACAAACTGTGCTGCTACCTGGGAACAACTGCAATTACTGATGACCACACCGACAGCCGTGATGTCCAGCAACGCCCATCCGATGACCATCAGCCTCTCCGGTGGTATCTGACCAGCTGCGGGGAGCGGCGACCCTCCGTGTGTGTCCAGTCGGCCTGCGAGGTCCACGCCCGGCGCTGCCCTCACTCCGGCCAATGTGTGTCCCAGGCCAGGCTCTGTGACGGGGTCTGGGACTGCCAGGATGGCTCGGATGAGGTCAACTGTACATTCTCAGGTGCCACGTGCACCAAAATCACCTGCAATGTCTGCTCATACGGTATGAGTTTGGTTTGTTGGTTTGTTAACGCCCATCGTGAGCAACTGGGCTGTGTATGCCAGACCAGGATCAGTGATGATATCTGGGACTGCCAGAACAGATCAGATGTGACCAACTAGTTTCTCAAGTGTGTTTAGGAAGGTTAGGGTAAGATTTATACAGCTTAGCCGGAAGTGTCTTAGATTTTTTTTCATTCCTTAACGTTCTAGGTCAGCAACTTAACGCATTTTTAGCAACAAGGCTTCTGCCGGATTGGTAGTGTTAAGGATTGGTAGTGTTAAGGATTGGTAGGGTTAAGTATTGGTAGTGTTAATAATTAGTAGTGTTAAGGATTGATAGTGTTAAGGATTGGTAGTGTTAAGGATTGGTAAGGATTGGCAGTGTTAGGGATTGGTAGTGTTAAGAATTGATAGTGTTAAGGATTGATAGTGTTAAGGATTGTTAAGGATTGGTAGTGTTAATGATTGGTAGTGTTAAGGATGGGTTAGAATTGGTAGTGTTAGGGATTGGTAGTGTTAAAGATTGGTAGTGTTAAGGGGTTGTAGTGTTAAGGATTGGTAGTGTTAAAGATTGGTAGTGTTAAGTATAGGTGGAGTTAAGTATTGTTAGAGTTAAGAATTGGTAGTGTTAAGGATTGCTGATCATGGGCTATCAAGTTTTATTTTGATCTGGTGCATCCGTCTTCGTAATAGTTTCTTCAGAAAATCTATGGGATCGAAACCACCTTAAAATTAACAGTATAAGGAGGACCCGGAATTTAAGGAATATTTTTTTCCTAAACAATCTTCGGGTAAAATTAAAATCTTTTATGTACCGCCAGTTCCGTGTTTGTTAAAAAAAAATCTTTTTAACCAAGCGTTCTAAAATAACCGGGAAGGATATTCCAAAGAAAGCGATGAAAACTATTACTTTATAGTTGATGCTTGTAATGCCTAAAACACTAGACATGAGCTATTTCTTATCATACAAACAGTTTGTAAAGAGGCAAAATAACAAAACAGATTACATGTCACATTACAGTTAGAGCAACGCTTTCCCTTCCAGGTGCGTCCAGTAAGGCCCCTAGCCTGGGCTCTCAGTGTGGCTTTGTCTCTCAGTCTGAGCGAGGCTCCATCAAGTTTCCAGCAGCCCTGCCGGAGTACCCGCCTTTCTCCAACTGTGTGTGGACCCTATACATCCAAAACCCTCTCAAGTTTCTCAACGTCACGGTAAGCGAGAAATACCCATTCCACTCAGTGTTCATGAATAGACTAAACAACCGCAGCATTGCTGATAATTCATTACATAAAATACTTAAAATATAATGGTTTATAGATTCTAAGTAGATGCACGAAAATCTTAATACACTTTTTAACCGTTCAATATTGGCTCACATCTTTTAGATTAAAGACTAGAAATATAGGTCGGTGAGAACAATAGATTGAGCTATTTTTAAGCTTCACTTCAAGGTTGCTTCTAATCATTAAAGCTAGCTTTTTTTTTCTCAAAATAATGAAGGGGATACCTTAGTAATTATCTTAGGTTTTAACGCGACAATGCAAGTCCCGGTGTGCTTTTTTCCGCCAATGGCTCGATCTGGTAGCATATACTTGGAAATATAAATCCCACACTCTAATAAATCTCAAAACTATACTTACTAGAAGTCCATTTGAAAATTGCTGGCGTTTGAAACCCCAGTATTTACCAATGCTAGTACATCTCTCTTTTCTTTCACCCGAATATCCAATGCAGGTTCAGTCTCTGGATGTAGAAAGCCAGTACGACTTCCTGTCTGTGTACAAGGGGAGGCCACTCTCAACAAGCTTATTAAAAACTTTCACGGGAACCTTGCTTTCGCCAGAATCCATAACGGTTCCTTCTTGGATGGCCACTATCACTTTTAGATCGGACGCAACCATCGGGGGAAAGGGCTTTACCGTACGTTGGGAAACTGGTAAGTTTATACTGTCGTGAGCTGTAAGGATGTTAATACATATTTAAAAGTTTATCTTTTTTTTAATAAAATATTTCTTATATTATACTCTTTCAAACACAAATAAGCTCATAGTATGACTAATATATAGATATATAACAGTTAAAAAGATGTATAGACAAAAAAATAGATATAAAGAATAAAGTTATCGGTTGCGCTTTTTTGAAAGATACTTTTACTTGCTGAATTGTTGGATCCACAAGTGTTTCGTGCGGCAGTTGCTCCGCATTTTGTGTGGACATGGAAAGTACATGTCCCTTTTATAAAATATGCACATAGTGAGAGAAAATACATCAACGACCTAGTAGATATACCTGATTAGAATTGGGATAAATAGGGATATAGGAAGAGTGCTTGGGAGGGTGACTCCATAAAAAGAAAACATTTTTTTTCACATCTCAACACCTGTGTACACTATCATTGACAGAGCAGTTTTGTTTTCGTTCCTTGACATATAATGTCAACAACAAGGCTGCGTCGTGGACTAATTTTGACACTTAAGTTTACGAAGTGTAGGTGGCGTCACACAAAGAATCAGCGAGGGGAACAGGACTGTTGTCTGAGCCGGTTTCAACATAGACACAGACCAATCCAGCAGAAGCACAGCAGACTGATCGGGAATCAAACCGGGGACTTATAATTAGACTTTGCGCGATATATCATTGCGCCACATTTTTTGTCTATGCAGATAGGGATATTGGAATAATAATAAAGAAAAACGACTTGTTTGTTTGACTCAAAGAATGTAATACATACAGACATACATAATTCTTAAGCTATTAGTCTAACTTAAGGATCCCCATCTCTGCCTCACCCCTTTCAACACCTCCGCTCTATGTCAGTCCCAGCCGACGGCTCGGGCTGTGGAGGGGAGCTAACTGCCACAGACTCGGAGTCTCTCCTGAAGCCGGTTATCTCCCCCTATGCTGGCCCGACAACCTGCGAGTGGTTGCTCTCAGCCAAACAGGCCGGTCAGCTCGTCTCGTTCCAGGTAAGGGCAGTTAAATACTACAGGCCTAACGATAGCGGAGTCCCTAGCCAAAACAAATACGGTAGAAGAGGGAATCTACACCAGCGTCTAATCATTGCTCTATGCAGACTTACGGAGTCAATGAGAGATAAGAAAAAAACTCATTCCTGGTGTCGGGATTATATCACCAGTTTCTCGCCGCGTTGTTCACACAGCTTGTAGCATGGTGACCATGAAGCCTTCACACAAATCAGTCAGCACATGTATCTAAATGCGATCTTCACTGATCAGAACAGAGGTCGAGTTTTGATCCTCATCTTCAGCTCTATTCTCTGTAGAGAATGTAGATAGGAATTTATTGGTCGTAATATCAATCAGATCTTACTGCTTTCAAAATTACGTATGCTAGGTATTATAACTACAGTGACGTGGTACCATACAACTCGTGTTAACAAAGGGATGATGATGATGTCGATGAGTTGGTTTAACGCCCAACATCAGCACTACATATGCTATATTGCTAGGGATTATAAGTACAGTGACGCGGTGCCTTACAATTTGTCTTAACAAAGGGATGATGATGCTGATGATGTTGATGAGTTGGTTTAACGTCCAATAATATGCTGGCCCGACAACCTGCGAGTGGTTGCTCTCAGCCAAACAGGCCGGTCAGCTCGTCTCGTTCCAGGTAAGGGCAGTTAAATACTACAGGTCTAACGATAGCGGAATCCATAGCCAAAACAAAGACTATAGAAGAGGGAATCTGCGCCAGCGTCTAATCATTGGTGTACCCCAGACCTACGGAGCCAATGAAATGCCTGGTGTCGGGATTATATCACCAGTTTCTTGCCTCGTGAATCACACAGCGTGTAGCATGGAGACCACGAAGCCTTCACACAAATCAGCCAGTACATGTATCCAGTGGCGGCCTTCACTGACCAGAACGGAGGCCAAGTTTTCATCCTCAGTATATGGGAACTTATTGGACGTAATATCAATCAGATCTTACTGCTCTCAAAATAGCGTATGCTAGGGCTTATAAGAACAGTGACGTGGTGCCTGACAACTTGTCTTAACAAAGGGATGATTATGCTGATGATGTTGATGAGTTGGTTTAATGTCTAGCATCTGCATTACATAGGCTATATTGTCGACGGGCCCCAAGACTGACGTCTGACAATTTTATGTGCCGCCACACACGAAACAGCGCGGGGATACCATGACTCCTGTCTCAGGCGGTCACATTAAACTGACACCGACCTAACCAGTAGGGCGTGCAATCGCCGAGGCTCGAACCTGGAGCTTTTGCGTCGGAAGCCGATGTTCTATCCCAGGGCCACCGCGCCCCCTCTTAACAAAGAGAAAGACATGTCTTAAGAGAAGACAACTCTAGAAAGCTAGACACCTCATGAGCGTGGTTCCCTTAGAAGAAGAGATAGACACAGAGATGTACTGACAATAAAAACATAAGGCCAGATGAAGATGTTGTGCATGAAATCACATCTGAACCTTTCATAAAATTATATGAAATTGTAGAACGTATTTTTTCATATTTGTGTCCACACATTATGACTCAAGGGTTTCCAATGTTTATTAGTATTATTAATACTGCAGGTATATTTTTTTAAATATTTGCTTCGATTATGGAAAGCATCCGCTATATAAGTGAACTGCTTTTTAATATATTAAGCAAACAAGGATCTTACTCGAAACCTTTAAAATGAAGTTAACTAAAATCAAGATCTCTTTCAGTTCCAGGAATTAGCCCTCGACCCGGAAGACAAGCTGACCGTATACGACGGGGCGGGGAGGACCGCGCCGGTCATCACACACATAGACGGCCTGTACGGTGCCCAGTCGCCCACAGTGGACAGGGATGTGGACAGCCTGGTAGCCGGAGCCTCCGTCAGGCGCCCACCCCTCATCGTGTCCTCGGGGAACAGGCTCTTCGTCAGCCTCTCCACTGCGGGTGGAGGTTCCAGGAAGATTGTCGCTAAATATGTTCAAGGTAAGAGTCACGTGATGTTGCTAAATATGTTCAAGGTAAAGGTCACGTGATGTTGATAAATATGTTCAAGGTAAAAGTCACGTGATGTTGCTAAATACGTTCAAGGTAAAAGTCACGTGATGTTGCTAAATACGTTCAAGGTAAAAGTCACGTGATGTTGCTAAATATGTTCAAGGTATAAGTCACGTGATGTTAGTCTCCAGCTTGATATAAAGCGTTGGGAAACCAATAGGGTCCCCTTTGTACTAAACAAACATAATTTGTTAGGTAGTTTGCGGTTACATTCTCGCCCCTCTTTAATTTCGTCAATGCTCAAGAACTTCATTTACCCATTCCGTGATAGGCTAGACACAGGGGACACAGAAGAATGCCAGATCGAACCTTGTACCTTCAGAAAAAAGTTCTAACGCTCTAACACGCCAACGGTACCCCACAAGTACGAATTAGATATAGAAAATACACCTTTAAAATTTTGATTTTTATAAATTTAAAAATATAAACAATACCTACAATCAAGAGACAGGCTGATGATCATACTCGATCATAGATTTTTGTTTATCTACTTTATAGTTCGGGTCTATCTTTGCGTTCTCTTAGCAACTCAGCAAAATGTTTCCTCTCTATCGGTCTTTTCGTCTTTCAAACTTTGTGAATCATCGTAAGCATTATTATTCTTATATTGTTAAGACGAGCGGTAAACTACCGCGTCGTTATACTTACAGCGAAGTTTTTCCTCTATCTTTTCACGTCTCAGTTTAATATCATTCTTTTCTCACTCTGTCTCTATTTTCCTTCCTTTCTTCCTCTGTCTGTCTGTTTATTTGTCCAATTACGCCCCCGACTTGTTGGGTGGTTTCAGTTCAATGTGATTGGCTGAGACAGGAGTTCAGGTTTCCCCGCCCAGTCTCCTGTTCATCAGCGCGTAAAATTGCCAGATGTCAGTCTTGGGGCCCGCCGCCCACAATATAGCCTACATAACGCTGATATTGGACGTTAAGCAACAAAACAATCTCTTTCTCTCTCTACCTCTCTCTTTTTTCTCCCCTTTTCTCTGTTTTCCCTTTCTCCCATTCTTTCTCTCTCTCACTCTCTCTCTCTCTCTCTCTCTTCTCTCTCTCTCTTTCTCTTCCTTTCTCCTTTTCTCCCTCCCACTCTTTGCAATATGATTAAGAAACTCTTTGCTTCGGAAGAAATAAAAAAAAACAACTTACGATTTAGACCAGAAAAGTTTCATGCAATATTACCAGATTTTAAGATCACTATTTCGCTCTCCTCGCAACGTTTTACCGCAGGCTGTGACCTGGTAGTGCGCCATACGGACCCAGTTCTGATTCTCTCCCCTGGGTACGGAGTGACCAAGTATCCAGCACTCAGGAACTGTTCCTGGACGGTCCAAGGTTCGAATGCGAGGAGAAACCTGATTTTCCTACCTCAGTTTCACACCGAGCCCGCCAATGACGTCGTCAAGGTAACACATCCTTCAACCAGCTGTATTTACCAGCATGTTTATAAAGCGAATTGGTAACCTCAAGTTGTTGTTCAGACATAGAGTGTATGTCACTCGATAACTTAAAAAAAGCATGTGTTCTAAGTTAGAAAGGCACATTGACTTTACAAAACTTTCCTCTTGGTTCTATATAGGAAACACGCCTTATTCTAATGTATATTTTCTGCATTCGTTTCCGCTAATATGACAAGAACCACATAATATAGGAAGAAATGTCACAATGACCCCAGTTCTCAAGCCTTGCTATCTGTACAGGTCTACAACAGCCTGAGTCCCCACAAAGTGACCCTGCTAGCGACACTGTCCGGGTCATCACTGTCACAGACACAGGCTAAACACACCTCCCAGAGCGGGGACTTCCACATCACCTTCCAAACGGACCAGTTCGTCAGTCAGGGATCCTGGGCCGCGCTCATATCCACAGGTAGCCGCTCTATATCAACTTAACATCTCTCAAAGTATTTCTACAAGTTTTAAGTGCCCTAGTCTCATATCCACAGGTAGCTGCTCTATATATCAACATCTCCCAAAAGCAGCTTTGACACATTGACGAAAACCTCTACAAGTTTTAAGTGCCCTAGTTTCCCAGAAAAAAAATCCGTCTCGGAGACGATGGTTCCAGCTTAGATTTGAACCCTGAACCACTTTACGTGAAATATACTAAGCTACCGATGCTAACCGGTTCATAAAGTATGAGATTTAGTTGAACTCCTGTACAAACCCTCTGATCTGAAACACGCAAAGCTCTTCTTCTAGATTAACGACGTCTGGGTTCCTTTGCTACAAAAATCCTTGTCTAAATATTTTGACAACCTCATCATATTTATGACTTACGTCTCAGGTGTTATTTAAATAATCAGCGCTTCGTAATTCTTTTAAATTTTGATCACTTGGAATATTAAAAGCTGCACCATCAAATTGATATCTCTGATCTGAAATAATACTGTCTACCAATATAAATGTAATGCGTGTAAAACCGTGTTTAAAAGCGTATTGCACTTTTCCAATTATTCTCATGAACGTCTTTATCCCTGTCGGTTTCATCATGAAACCAAAATCTTGTGTGTAATATCATAAACAAATGTTCTTGTAATACCAGATTGTAACAGGCTGGAAGAGCCGCACCTGAGAGCTGACGTGACTGACACCAGTTTCGGCGCCAGGGTGGAACTCTCATGTGAGGACGGGTATTACCTGAATGGCGACAGTGCCAGGACGTGCTGGCTGGGAGGGCGATGGTTCCCAGATCACGCGCCAGTCTGTAAAGGTCAGTAGTCGCAGACAATGAGAACTGAAACACAGCGAACTGTGAACCTTCGATTATGGATAAAATTGATTGATTATCAAGTTTTTGTTCATCTGCCATCTACGTGGTATAGAAAAAAATAATACAAAGCAAGCAATTTCCATGCATCGATTTGTTGACAGATTGATGGGTATCTTAAGTGAATGGTGACCTTAAGTCTAAAACCGAATCAATGCACAAAAATAGATTGACCCGTGTTTTAGGTTTGTGATATATCTTCAAGATAACGAATTTGAGTACGACCCAAGTGATGACATTTGGCAAAAATCATTATTTTTTTTAAAAAATAGAGTAGTTATAGATATGTCAATAAAATTGGGGTAAATAGTTGATTCTAGCACAAATCTGAGTCAAGCAAGCAAGCAAACAAACATTCAAACAGTAAATAAGTCAACATAGGTTCTTCCACTAAAAACGCCTGTGCTTTTTAGATCTGCACATGATTCCATGACTATCTAGTCAGCTTGGTTATACTGCTACCGACATCAGTCTAAGCTACTATGAAATTCTCGATATTTTACTGATTTAGTCATTGTCAGTATAATTTTAAGTCGCAGACAATGAGGACAGAAACAAAGCGAACTGTGTACCTTCGATTATGGAATATAATTGATTGATTGACACATTTTAGATAATCTGCCATCTACCTGGTGTAGAAAAAAAGTACAAAGAAAACAATTTCCAAGCATCGATTTCTTGAAAGGTTGATGGGTATCTTAAGTGGATGGTAACCTTAAGTCTAAAAAAAGAATCAATGCGAAACAAACAGATTGAGACGTGTTTTAGTTTTGTGATATATCTTCTAGATTACGAATTTGAGTACAACCCAAGTGAGGACATTTAGCTAAAATCATTATATTTTTCAATGATTAGTTCTAGACTTGTCTGAAACAGAAGTCTTGGTATTGTCGCTCTCACTCTCTACCCCCTCTCCCTCCTCTCTCTCCCCCTCTGTCTCTCTCTCCCTCTATCTATCTATCTATCTGTCTGAGACTCTACGTAAATCAGATCAATATCGATCAACGTCTACAGATATCACCTGTGGCGCTTTGCCCGTCCCTCGAGGATCCTACCTGGTCAATTCATCTGGGTCAGGCTTTGGTCACACTGCCCACTACGCCTGTGAAGATGGACACACGCTGGTCGGCTCTGGCAGAGCGCAGTGCACGTCACGAGGGTGGGAGGGTGTACCCCAGTGTCATGGTAGCTATACAACTAGAAGTGCATCATCATCATTATCATCAGCATCATCATCATCATCATCATCATCATCATCATCATATACATCATCATCATCATCATCATCATCATCATCATCATCATCATCTTCATCGTCATCATCATCATCATCATCATCACATTCATCATCATTATCATCATCCTCGGGTCAAACAATCACAACCAGTTGTCCCCGCCCCCCACATTTCCTTTTTTTCCTACAACTTTGTCCAATCCCAACCCTCCCTATGTGACCATCCCAGACATCACCTGCCCCAAGAAGCGGCCCCCGCATCACGGGAGGGCCTGGGCGGTCAGCGTTCTGTACGGGACGCTACGTGAGTACCACTGCACGGCACCCAGGCGACTGGTGGGCTCGGCCTACTCACACTGCAACCAGTGGGGACAGTGGACGGACCAGGTGCCAGCATGTGAACGTGAGTTTTATGTGTGAAAAAGAGAGAGAGGG
>RQTK01000969.1:80217-104018 GCA_003991915.1 Elysia chlorotica
GGGAGGGGAGAGAGGGAGAGGGGGGGAGGAAATAAGAGAGATGAAGAGATAGAGGGGATTGATAGAGAGAGGGATATACATATATTTTTTCAGCCTAGATAGAAGTCTTGGTACCTACGTACATAGTTTCATATGACGAATGTCTTGTTATAGAGATGTAATAGGTAGTTGTTGGTAATGCGGGATAAGCGGTAAGAAACCATAATTTATGTAGGTTTAGTTCTATCCACCTCAATGACCGTCCACCCCACCCGGCCTTGTTTTGGTTATCAGTTCTACTGTAACCCTTGCGGTATTACCTGTTGGATAAATGTACAGTCCTAAGGTCCAAGTGATGGAATGTGTCTCTCAATCCAGTGTTGTGCACGTGCTGCCACACAGTTACTCATGCAGTGAGTTTATATCTTCCATACCGCACGACATGTAAGCAGTTTTTCTTTCCAGTATTGTGCGTCATGGAGTGAGTTTCCATCTTCAGTATGGCACGACATGTAAACACTTCCTCTTTCCAATAGTGTGCGTCGTGGACTGAGATCCTCTTTACAATATCTTACGTTATGGAATGAATCTCTCTTCAATATTATGTGAATAATTAATTCACGTGTCGTATTGTTCTGACCAGTTCCTCGGTGTCCAGCTCTTGCCAGCCCCCAGAACGGTCAGCTGTCCACCTCAGGCCGACTGGCGGCCGGGGAGTCGGTACGAGTTGTGTGTGACCCTGGCTATGCTCTAACGGGCCCGGACGAACTGACCTGTCAGTTGAACCAGACCTATGACAAACCTCTGTCTTCGTGTAAAGGTAAGATTCTACCTATTTTCCCCACGTCATCTGATTTCTTTCTTTAGTTGTAGTCAATAAGGCCGCCAAGTGGTACCATCTGATATGATTCAGAGTGAATATGAGTAAAATGAAACAAAAAATTGTGTGTGTTTTTATTTTATTTAAAGATAACTTCTTCGTGGTGAAATGTCTTGAATAATTAGTAACCTTGTACTTTTTTGATAGGTGTTAAATCCTGAACGCCATTCACTCTACGTGTTAAAAAAAAGATAAGACACACCTTGGACTTGTATCATGTCTCCTATTCTGTAAAACTAAAGACGAAGTATTAGATGAAAATCCAATCTCAAGGATTCTGTTCACAAGACAAGCCGTTTCCCACTGACCTTTTAAGCACCCCAGCCCGAAAAAAAAGACACACACAAAATAAAACAACGCATACACACAAAGCGAACTGATATTGCTTCGTTTATATACAAAGTTATCGTATTAAAACTTATGATTTATCGCAGATATGGATGAGTGCGCCTCTAAAAACCCTTGTGGTCCCTGGAAGTGTCTGAATCTGCCCGGAAGTTACGCCTGCGCATGCCCAGATGGATACACACATGATGACAGCTCCCTTCAGATCTGTGTTGGTGGGTAGCTTTTCATTAATGCTCCAAAATACTGAGGGTATTCATTCGGATACTCGTCGTGTTCGTATCTTCTCATTGCTGCCATTCAACTGAATTTAAGCCGGTTTATTGTGAACTTAATGGGTTAAGAGAAAATGGAAGACGATGAAACTACCACTACAAAGACCATATTTTTTAAAATGTAAAAGAGTTTTTTCAAAATGTTCCCGCCAATTAATAGAATTTCATTTACTTTTTCTCGAAACTAAGATTCAAAATGCATTTTTCGTCGGCAAACCTTACTTTAAAAAACACCCAATTTTATAATGTCCATCTGCATTGATCTCTCCTTCTTATGTGACCCTACATAATCCATCCACATGCTGTGCTTCACCCAAGACATCGACGAGTGCCAAGTTTCTGACCCGTGCAGCCATGTTTGTAAGAACCTGAATGGGAGTTTTACCTGTGGGTGTCCGCCAGGCATGTCACTGTACCACGGCCCTTCTTACGTCACACGGACTGGAGTCGTTTTGGTTGACAGGCGATCTTGTATACGTGAGTAGATCTAGCTGTTGCTTATCTGAACTGAAAGGTTTGCGTGGTGTATACGTGAGTAGATCTAGCTGTTTCTTGTCTGAACTGAAAGGTTTGCGTGGTGTATACGTGAGTAGATCTAGCTGTTGCTTATCTGAATTGAAAGCGGTTTGCGTGGTGAGCACGTGAGTAGATTTAGCTGTTTTTGTCTGAACTGAAAGCGGTTTGCGTGGTGAGTACGTGACTAGAACTGGTTATTTGTCATCTGAATGTGTAAAATGATAAGTTTTAAACAAGCACACAAATTGAATATTGCAAATAAATCTTCATTTCTAAATATAGAGTGAATAGTAGGGCTTACCAAAGCTGCCAAACTGCCAGCCATAAATTTGCTAATATTAACCAAACAAGTGTAAGGAAACTGCGTACAGATTCGCTTATTCAGTGTAGGGTTGATAACATGTTCTGTACTTTTCAACTGACACCATGTATACCTCCAGAAACCTGCCCCGAAGTGAAGCTGACCGGTGTGGGTACTGTGTTCTATGACCAAGATGCATTGACCGATGGCTCCCTGCTGGCTACCACCATCTCCAGGACGCTCTGTCCCCCAGGCTTTCACAACGAGAGCAGCGTGCCCGCACTGTGCCTGGACAGTGGACGGTGGTCACACCAGGTCAACTGTCTCGGTAAGAGCTTTCACTGACCGCTTCAGCGTCATTGGGTTGGGGCAGGATGGCGAGAAGTGTTTTTAGTCCTAGGGTCAGAGGGAGTGTGAAGGAGAAATGGAGGCTTCAATGCAAAAACAGTAATAAACAAAAGATGCTTAATTATCGTTGTTTTTTTATTTAAGAAAGAGAAACACAAAAAGCCACATACAAATTTTTATGTGCAAGACCTATCACGAAAATCGTCGATTCTGTCCATTGAGTTCATTTTGTTATCAGTTGCTTTGGTGAAAGCATTGACAGGGATTATTTTCCTCGTTGTTTACCTGCTTAGACTGCTCTGTGTGTTTAGTTCGCAGTTTCACATAAAAGTCAATAAAAGACAGCGATGTCTGCTTAAACCCATCACTAGTTTACAGATACTGAGAATTCTTGTGGTCACCAGAGTCGAGATGCGAACCGCCAGAGATCACCGTGCCAAACCTGCGCGTGGACTACTCCAGACTGACCGTACACAGCCAGACCACCTTGACCTGTGACCAGGGCTTCACTCTGTCAGGCAACTCCAAACTCCTCTGCCTGCCGCGCCCAGAGAGTGGTTCCAGGGGGCAAACAGAGTTTGCCTGGGCGGGATCTCTACCCAACTGTACACGTGAGGGAGAACATTTACACGTAAACCTTAGAGAAAAAAATGAAAATGAGTGATGATATTTTTGTTTGTTTGTTTCATTTTTTCTCGTTTTTTTTGTGTGGACGAGTTAGTGAGATGGATATTGATGCTCTTGTTCAGATATCCAGCGCATGTTCAATTAATGTTAACCTCTTGATTAGATCCGGCAATGCAAATCCTCGACCGTAACAACACGGGTTTTCTATAGTAAGTGACTGACTTTCAATGCTAGAAAGACTTAAACAATATTGTTACCTACTATGCCCACGACACAAACCCCCGACTTTTGTTGATGTAGAACAATGAGACAGTAGAAATAGAGGGATGGATGGGGTGGTAAAGGAGAATACAAACAGTGTATATTCACATAAACTTTCCCACTCTCACCCCAGGCGTGAAATGCCCCCAACCTGCGGCTCCAACACTTGGACAGGTCACTGTGACCTCGACCTACTTCTCGGACCAGGCGTTGTTTCGATGTCCTTGTGGTCACCGCCTGGTCGGCCAGTCCCTGGTCACGTGCACAGAAACAGGGACCTGGAGCGCGCCCACGCCTTCCTGTGAACGTAAGGAGTTTAGCGCATCTCGAGACTCAGACTTCTATAGACTGTAGGTGTCTTAGAACTCGCCCACACCTTCCTGTGAACGTAAGAACTTTAGCTCATCTCGAGAATCAGACTTCTATAGAGTGTAGGTGTCTTAGAACTCGCCCTCGCCTTCCTGTGAACGTAAGAAGTTTAGCTCATCTCGAGAATCAGACTTCTATAGAGTGTAAGTGTCTTAGATCTTTTAGCAACTTGACGTCTTGACAGCGTTAGAAGTTTAGCTCATCTCGAGGATCAGACGTCTATAGACTGTAGGTGTCTTAGATCTGTTAACAACTTGACGTCTTGACAGCGTAACAAAATCTTAGATCTTTTAGCAACTTGACGTCTTGACAGCGTTAGAAAGTCCGCCCTCTCATCGATACTTCAGGAGTGATACAATGTTCGAGGTTTGCTATAGTAGCAAACATTGGACCTTCCCTCACATATTGTTCTATACGGCAAGTTACTCTAGCTCTAAGGTGTGCAAAAGGATACTACGGTATCTCCCAAACGATGTGGATACAACTAGAATAAAACGATCTAGTAAACGTCTTTAAAACAAATTATAAGGAACCCAAATAGGGCAAGAACAATTTATTATAAATTCTATCAACTTTTAGATTTCTCAAAAGTTAATGATTCTTGAAATATTATCTGGATGAACCGAATATCTGAATATTAAGATGTTTCCAGTAGAATCAACAGGTGCTGACATTCTCAAGACGGTTCATTTCTCCTTCCAGCCCTGGCCTGTCCGCATCCCGGCATGCCTCAGTGCGGCAACATATCTCACGTGACAGGTTTCCCAGTCGGCTCTCGCGCAGACTTCCGGTGCAGCGGACGCGGCTTCGAGCTCAACGGTAGACAGCAAAATGGGAGAGGGAGAGGGAGTGGGCGTGTGTGTGTGTGTGTGAGAAGGAGAGAGGGGGGGGGGGAATGGTACATGAAGAAAGAAACGGTTGGAAGAGCCAGATACAGAGATGGATAGATAGATGGATAGATAGACAGAGAGAAAGAGAGAGAGTGAGTGAGAGAGAGAGAGAGAGAGAGAGAGAGAGAGAGAGAGAGAGAGAGAGAGAGAGAGAGAGAAAGAGATACAAGAGACAGAGAGGTTTATTCTAAAATGTTGGGTTTTTTAATTTATTAAAATGAATATGCCCATCGGTGAAAATGTATGCATTGTTTGAAAAATTTAATAACTTCAGTTTCAAACAAATTATATATTCGAAGCACAATGAATGCGCTCTATTTGCTAGTTATTATTTGACGTGGTTCACTCTCTTAGCTCATTATAATTTGTTTTGATATGGAATGAAATAATGTAGCGAACGCGATAAATATGGATCCCGGTTCAAATCTCACATGACAACATAGCCGTTACCGTGCTGACGTGCCGTAAAACAAAACTCACTCACTTAAATCTCACGTGAGGCAATATAAACGTCTAACAAACGTCTACCCGTGCTCCATTCGCAGGTCCAGCCTCTGTGACGTGCCAAGCCCTGCATCACACCCAGGTCTCTGAGCTCCTCCCGCGCGCAGACATCAAACTCAGCCTGGGCCTGAACTTCAAGGGCCAGGAGGTCCACAGGGTCTGTCTGGGCAAGTACCAGAAGAAGCTCAAAAAGGGGCTGGAGGTCTGGTTCTCACACATCACCGAGTGCTTAAACAGCAGCGCTCAGATTGTGTCGGAGACCAGGCCAGGACTGCTCGACAAACAGGTCAGAGGAGTGGGCTGTGGTACTGGGGTCTCTAGGTTGTGTACATATCCTAGCTTCCCCTAGCATGTGTGTGTGTGTGTGCGTGTGTGTGTGTTTGTGTGTTGGCGGTTCCTACACGCATGCCACACAGCATTGATAAAGAAAATGTAATGTGAAAGCCAATGGCTAATAGGTCCTATCCTGGTCCATTTTTTCGCTATGGCGCTAGTCCTCTAAGGCAGACCACATTTGGGGATCCTGTTGTCAGACAAGTTTTAAATATTAGAAAAAAGGAAATTACATGACTTATTTGTATGAGTGAAGCTCTGTTCTGGCGGACAGCAAACCGGGTTGGCTGGACATACTGGTCAGTGTAGTGAACTGTAGTTCTGGAGTCTCTGTGTAGATTATCTGCTAGAGTTAACTGGAGTGAGGGGGAGTGTCCTATATATTCACAGACGGCAGTGGTAGAACACAACAGATCCAGCCGAGGATCATGCATGGTTGATTTCTATCCTGGTTCATACTATTGCTACTGAACTAGCCCTCTTTGGTAGAGATTCCAGTTTTCTCATAGGTTTTCAAACCTGACAAGGAGAGTAGAAGGGAAGGTCTTTGTAGGAGAGATGCCCTTTCGACATTTAATGTTTTTAGGTTCCCATGAAGATTCCTATGGACTCAAAGGTTCCAATACCAAGTCTGACAAATTTACGTGCTGCTACCTAAGTACAACTTACATCAATGACTCACATAATTATCATTGATATTGTTTTAATTGTTCATAAGAGGAATATAAACATTGCTATATATTTTATGATGCTATGACATTATTGTTTAAAACAGATTTTGGACATATTTTGGGAAACTAACTGCAAAACTTATATAAGATGATCATAAATATTGAGTGGGTCTGGTAGACTAAAAATATATCCTTTCTGTGTTTTATTGTGCCCCATCTCTGTTATGAAAGTTAAAAGAAATAGATCGCCATAACTCCAACTGTACAAAGATTTGTCTACTTTGGTGTCTGCGTCTGTTCTTTAAAAAAGCCTCATTGTGAAAACAAACAAACAAATAAACAACAACAACAACAACAACAACAACAACAACAACAACAACAACAATAACAACACCACCACTACCAACAACAACAACACCACCACTACCAACAACAACAACAACAACAACAAAAACAAAAACAACAACACACCCAATAACAGCGTTGTAAACGCCTGTCACCAACCTTGCAGATTCTCTATTCAATAAACTGATACTCACACTGTTTTTGTCCGATTCTCACAGGCCACAACGCATACTGTTTTTGTCCGATTCTCACAGGCCACCCTGGAGCTTGTCCTCACTGTCCGGTTCCTGTCCGGGGATTCCCTGTGCCCCTGTAGCGAGGCCCTTGACCAGCGGCTGAAGCGGCTGGAGATCAACGCTCTGGTCAACCGCCAGAGTACTGGACCTCAGTCGTGCCTGAACCTGGTCAGTGTGGTCAGTTCCAAGCCTCAGAAAGAGGCGGGCTGGCTCTGTCCGCTCGGCTTAAGGCTGGACGCTGCGGGCTTCCCCTGTCAGTCTGACAAGAGACCGGTGTGTATGGACGGTAAGTAACAACACAAAGATTTGTCCGCTAGACAACACGGGCTTCCCCTGTCAGTCTGACAAGAGACCGGTGTGTATGGACGGTAAGTAACAACACAAAGATTTGTCCGCTAGACAACACGGGTTTCCCCTGTCAGTCTGACAAGAGACCGGTGTGTATGGACGGTAAGTAACAACACATAGACTTTTCCGCTAGACAATACGGGCTTCCCCTGTCAGTCTGACAAGAGACCGGTGTGTATGGACGGTAAGTATAAACACATAGACTTTTCCGCTGGACAATGCGGGCTTCCCCTGCCAGTCTGACAAGAGACCGGCGTGTATGGACGGTAAGTAACAACACAAATCGACTTTGCCCAGTCGAAACGGTAAATCCTTGCTACACACTTAACACTATTTCTTGAAATTCCCACTAGCAACTGACAATGAAATTAGTTTTCACTCTGACTTACTCAAGTAACAAGCTCTATTAAAAAAAAAACGTTTGTTGCCTACGCTCTCTTCCGTGCTATGGTTCTCCAAACTTCTTGTGTTTTTGTATTGGTGTATAACTGGGCCATTCCTTGCTGTTGTCCATGTATCTTACTTTAGAACGTCATCTGCTCTTCCAGCCCTCGACCTTTCTCTGTATGCCTCCTGCAATTAACTTCATTTACCTTTACATAAAAGCCAACAAACGATGCTTCTTTTCTTTACAATGCTTAAAATATAACTTGGTACATATAGCTCTTGTTGTTGTTATTGTTGTTGTTGTTGTTGTTGTTGTTGTTGTTAGCTGCTGTTTTTTTGTTTTATTTCAGAAAGTTTTGTTTGTCGCTTTTTTTTTACAGCGTATTCTAAGTAAAAGTAAAAAAAAGGGTTTTAATTTACCACTTAAACAATAATAATGTAAACAAAAAGAAAAGGAACAAAACGTTCAGGTTTCGAAATGATAATATTTTCTGTTGTTAAAAAGCATGAGTGTTTTATACCCAAAGTTTTACTTTTTTCATTTCAGACTGTTTCATGAAACTCCCTCCGACTCTCAACGCAACAGATTCAGCCCACACAGTGCGCTCTATTTTTGTAAACACACCAACCTCAAACTCTGCCACTCAGATGGGTTTAACGGTTAGGAAACGGTTAGAGCCCCCATATTCCAACAATACAGGATCGCCTTGGGATCCACAATCCTCTTATTTCGGTTGGAGACAGTCATATGATGAAAAGGGACCGACAACAAATGCACCGAAGAATACATTGCCATATTATGATGACAAAAGATCCGCCACATTTCCCCCGTGCAATCCATTTTTGAAATATGCGTCCCCACAGCTAAGCACACATGCACCGTGCAATCCTACACAGAGCTTTACTGAACCCAGGACTCTGCGCGATGAGGAGTGGAGGGGGGTGACGCTACGCTATCCCACGCAGTGGACAACAAATCCACCCAGAGTTCCCTCCCCTGACTGGACTGACAAACAGCCTACCACAAACGCTCCAGGGGAGGAATTTTCAGCTCGGCAGGCCCCCACCAACAGTTCGTGGAATTTTTCTGAGATGGATTATACCCCGTTGCCAAGGGATTTACCTGAGACTGAACATAAAGACAAGCCTATGACAGAGCAAGGCGGGGACATGTTTCTACAGAGGAAATCCAGCGATTCGCTGTGGAGAGAGTCGAGTAACGGGCAGACCCAGAGGGTTCAAAACTTTCCGTCCGGGGCCGCCAGCTCTCCAGGTGTGAGAGTTTCAAACTGCACTGGGAAGCCTCGAACTGGTGGATCTGGGGACTGGCAAAACTTGGACGGCAAAGACAACAGCTCTGACTGCTTGACCACGCACCCTCTGGAGAAAGATGAAGTGACCATGATCCAATTGCCTCCTGTACCAAAGCCCAACAGTCAGTTAACTTATGTGCGGTGTACTATTAATTTTATAAATTTTCATTATGAGCACATTAGTAATTTATAGAATTGTGTTTTGTCTGCTATGATAGATAAGTATACAAAAGAAGAGAATCTCATGATTCTTAACGTTGCCGATTATAATTCTCCTTATAATAAGCGATTGCTAATAATTTGACTTCTAATAATAATTTTACTTTTGATAATTTAGAGAGGTTTGTAGTTGTTAGTATAAACCCAATCGACTCGGTTCCGACTTATATACAAGTCGAGGGATTTAATCCCGAAGTGCAAACATTGTTCCCAAATGTTCACCTTTAGCCTACTTCTAAAAATGCTGATCACCTGAAACTCTAGCCGATAATAGATTCTATTTATCATTAGTAGAGTGGTCTAACGGGTTTACATCTCTTTCTATTTTTCTAAACCAAACATCTTGTCCTCCCTATTGCGTCGTCAGTGAGTTCTCCGATGTTTACGGTGGACGTGAAAGATGAGATGTCCGGCAGCTTCTCCAACATCTCCTGTATCGATGCAGTCCATATGAGCATTAACGCCAAGGTAACTAGAGTTTCAGCATTAACGGCAAGGTAACTAGAGTTGTTTATTAATGCAAGGTCCATATCAGCATTAACGCCAAGGTAACTAGAGTTTCAGCATTAACGCCAAGGTAACTAGAGTTTCAGCATTAACGCCAAGGTAACTAGAGTTTCAGCATTAACGCCAAGGTAACTAGAGTTGTTTTATATAAATGCAGTCCATATCAGCATTAACGCCAAGGTAACTAGAGTTGTTTTATATAAATGCTGTCCATATCAGCATTAACGCCAAGGTAACTAGAGTTGTTTAATATAAATGCAGTCTAATCAGGATTAACGCCAAGGTAACTAGTTGTTTTATATAAATGCAGTCCATATCAGCATTAACGCCAAGGTAACTAGAGTTTCAGCATTAACGCCAAGGTAACTAGAGTTTCAGCATTAACGCCAAGGTAACTAGAGTTGTTTTATATAAATGCAGTCCATATCAGCATTAACGCCAAGGTAACTAGCGTTTCAGCATTGACGCTAAGGTAACTAGAGTTGGTTTATATAAATACATGTACAGTCTATATCACCATAACGCCAATGTAACTAGAGTTGTTTTATATAAATGCAGTCTATATCAGCATTCGAGATGTTTTAAAACTCCCCATGTATCATGCAATAAACAATATACTTTTATGTGAATGTTATTTAAAACTCCACTACAAACACGATCAGTAGTCAAATGGTCATTCTTTACTCAACAGCGTGTTGTTTTTCTTTGTGGAACCTCTAAAAAGCATTGCGGTTCAAATATTTATTTAAATTAATACTTAGTGTTCGCCATTAGGCGCTTGGGGTCGGTGTCAGTAAATGTGACCGGCTGAGACAGGAGTCATGGTAACCCCGCCCTGTCTCGTGTGTGGCAGCACATAAAGTTGTCAGACGTCTCTCTTGGGGCCCGTACACAAAATAGCTTATATAGTGCTGCTGTTGGACGCTAAAACCAATCCCAACCCCCAACATAGAGCTAGTCTAAGAGAGCTCGTGTCCCAATACAGGTAAACCAAGCTAGTCTAACAGAACTCGTGTGTCAATACAGGTAAACCAAGCTAGTCTAACAGAACTCGTGTCTCAATACAGGTAAACCAACTGCTGCGAGAGTTTGTGTGGTGTTATAGAGCTAGTCTAACAGAACTCGTGTCTCAATACAGGTAAACCAACTGCTGCGAGAGTTTGCCGCTCAGATGGGCCGAGCTGTCTGTGAGGAAATTCCCGAATCCACACTGCAACTGGCTGCGGGCAGCATTCGCTTCAAGGGAACCTTAGTGAGTCTAAACAAACGAGAGGGAGAGAGAGAAAGTCAGACAGGCAAACAACTTAGCTCGTGCTGTTATTTGGATGTATTTACAAAGCCGCTGTCTCCACATATGAATCTTTGGATGTATCTGAGATGTCAAACAAAATAAAAAGTTCTTTATTAATAACTAGCATCATAGTACTTGAATGTAGAATGTATTTTGATGTGTTCTATCAATCGTGTTGAAATAATTTTTCTAGTTATTTATTAATTTAAACTAATTGATATTGATACAAAATACAAACATTCTGGGGTCGGGGCATTTTTTTAAATATATATTCGATTACCAATAGTGAGCCTCCTAACCAAGTCTGGATAATTTTATTCACAATATCAATTACTTTATGTATTAGTAGGTGTGCCAGTACTTGACTATGTCTAACCCATATTTCTGTCCTGCCTACCCAGGCGCACATCTCTGTTACGTTCACTATCAGCTACAAGCAGTCAGCGCGCTCAAGTGTGGAATCATGCGGCGAGGAGTTCAAAGCCTACGCCTCGGCGCAGCTGCCCAAGAAGTTTGGCAAAACCAAGATGGAGACGCCACCACGTGACTGCTCGTTTGTCCAATACACGGGCCGGGAATTTGTGTTCACCAGCAGCGGTTGGACGTGTCACAGAGGATACGCTCTAGATGTGTCAATGTTTCGGTAAATGGTGATGTTATACGTTACGCTCTAGATGTGTCAATGTTTCGGTAAATGGTGATGTTACGCTCTAGATGTGTCAATGTTTCGGTAAATGGTGATGTTACGCTCTAGATGTGTCAATGTTTCGGTAAATGGTGATGTTACGCTCTAGATGTGTCAATGTTTCGGTAAATGGTGATGTTACGCTCTAGATGTGTCAATGTTTCGGTAAATGGTGATGTTACGCTCTAGATGTGTCAATGTTTCGGTAAATGGTGATGTTACGCTCTAGATGTGTCAATGTTTCGGTAAAAATGGTTGTTACGCTCTAGATGTGGCAATCTTTCGGTAAATGGTGATGTTACACTCTAGATGTGGCAATGTTTCGGTAAATGGTGATGTTACACTCTAGATGTGGCAATCTTTCGGTAAATGGTGATGTTACGCTCTAGATGTGGCAATGTTTCGGTAAATGGTGATGTTACGCTCTAGATGTGGCAATGTTTCGGTAAATGGTGATTAACCGCTCTAGATGTGTCAATGTTTCGGTACATGGTGATGTTATGCTCTAGATGTGTCAATGTTTCGGTGAGAAGTGTTTAAACCGGAGACCCTCTAGCTTTGTGTGTTTTTGTGTGAGAAAACAAAACATTACTAGACGCAGTCCCCCTTCTTTTGACAAATGCGTATATTTAGAGATAAGAAATGACGCCACTTGTTTGGTCCTGACTTAAGATCCCTCAACTTTTAAAATTCAATTTGATATATGCATTTAAAATATTGGTTACTTAAAAAGAAATAACGAAACATTTCAATGTGTGTTTTATCTTTTTAAGCTAAATAAGTATTTTTTTTGCTCGTTAGCAAATCAAATATTGTATTCTCCTTCATTCACTCAAGTTTACATTGGATCCTCGGATCTATATGTTGTTGGGCCTAATCGGTCTGTGTAGCATTTACTTTTTCATACCTGTGAATTCTATGAATATCTAAAACAATACATTTATGTAATGATGTAAGCGTTGGCAGTACCACCGGTTTGTCAACCTGGTCGCCTGTCAATAATTACAATTGTATCCACATATCTTAAGTCCTACAGCTGCTATCTCTCCTCCCAGATGTAAGGAGGTGCGGAATGGCGGCACCACTGCGTCTTTGAGCGCGTCATCGGTCACCGCCTCAAACACTAGTACACCCCGTGCGTCAGTATTGACGGTGCCTCGTCTGACCTTGAACTTCACCGGGGTGTTCTCGCCCGCCCATCACGGGGCAGTGGTCAGTGACGGCTGTGTCGGGGAGAGCGGGGAGGCTCTGGGCTCGGTGCTAGCGCACCTGGAGCAGAACATACAGGGCACGTACGTCCAGTGCTCCGAGATCTTCATAGACATTAGCGCCGGGGTCACTGTGACCAGACGGAACAGGAAGGGCGATAATAAAGTAAGCTTGGAATGACCTTTACCTTTTGGAAGTTCAAGAGATTATGTCTGGTTTGTGTATAATTATTCAATTTACCGGTAGGTTGAATAAATTAAGAGTTTGAGAAATATAAAGAACGGTCATGTCCTTATTCCCTATTATTAATTCCATTCTACATATATTGCTATCGATTCTTTAGATCTATCTTGTCGAAGGTCGGAAGTTAAATAAAACTCAGGGCAAAATGAAGCCGATTCAGCAACCACAGTGTATTACGCTAAAGTCCCTAATTAGTTGTTTAGATCCCTCTAAGTATAGATCGCTATTGGTTGAACCAAGGAGACATTGGACTAGTCGATAGCTATCTCTTCACCTACACACAAATCTTAAAGCACATGACCTCCACCAAACTGTCTCCGTGAATGTACTAATACAATGTAAAGACGTTCCCACCCATACGACCTCCACAAATTGTCTCCTTGAATGCCTTAATACAATGTAAAGACGTCTCCACCCATACGACTTCCACCAAACTGTCTCCTTGGATGCCTTAATACAATGTAAAGACGTCTCCACCCACACGACCTCCACCAAACTGTCTCCGTGAATGTCCCAATACAATGTAAAGACGCTCCCACCCATACGACCTCCACAAATTGTCTCCTTGAATGCCTTAATACAATGTAAAGACGTCCCCACCCATACGACCTCCACAAAACTGTCTCCGTGAATGCCTTAATACAATGTAAATACTGTTCCACCCACACAACCCTATCCGATAACATAACCACGCTGTCCCTGAAGCATGGCATGTTCTCCTCAAAGTGTACAAGTTCAACGAAGGAAAAATTAAGTCAAGAAAAATGTGTATCAATCAAGCGTATCATAAATATAAATGCAATTTTGTGTCACATGTTTCTCTGGTCTTTAAATGTCTTGTTGATTAGCTTAACGCCACGTTGATTTGTTGACTCGCTTAACGCCACGTTGATTTGTTGACCAGCTTAACGCCATGATAATTTGTTGATCAGCTTAACGCCATGTTAATTTATTGACCAGCTTAACGCCACGTTAATTTGTTGACCAGCTTAACGCCACGTTAATTTGTTGACCAGCTTAACGCCACGTTAATTTGTTGACCAGCTTAACGCCACGTTAATTTGTTGACCAGCTTAACGCCACGTTAATTTGTTGACCAGCTTAACGCCACGTTAATTTGTTGACCAGCTTAACGCCATGTTAATTTGTTGACCAGCTTAACGCCACGTTAATTTGTTGACCAGCTTAACGCCACGTTAATTTGTTGACCAGCTTAACGCCACGTTAATTTGTTGACCAGCTTAACGCGGCCGCAAACTGCACGCTTGTCGCCCTGGCCGAGTCCGTGTCCAGAGCTGACCTCACCAAGTGTGCCCGGTTCCTGGCCCTGGAGTACCGCGAGCCTGGCCAGCTACTGACTACGGTCACTCTCGGACAGCCCTACCTGACCAACACATGTCCAGTGATCACGCTCTACCCGCCAGAGCTGCTGGCTGACCTCAACAGTCGCGTGTTTTCCTGCCTGCCAAAACACACGTATGATCCCCACAGCTTCACGTGTATTGCAGGTAAACACGTTACCCCAATTAAACCTGTCATTTCCTTAAGCTTCAAGTGTATCGCAGGTAAACACACGTATGATCCCCACAGCTTCAAGTGTATCGCAGGTAAACACGTTAGCTTGTATACACACGTATGATCCCCACAGCTTCAAGTGTATAGCAGGTAAACACACGTATGATCCCCACAGCTTCAAGTGACAGTTACTTGTATTCACACGTATGATCCCCACAGCTTCAAGTGTATTGCAGGTAAACACACGTATGATCCCCACAGCTTCAAGTGTATTGCAGGTAAACACACGTATGATCCCCACAGCTTCAAGTGTATCGCAGGTAAACACACGTATGATCCCCACAGCTTCAAGTGTATCGCAGGTAAACACGTTACTTAATTTATACGTATGATCCCCACAGCTTCAAGTGTATAGCAGGTAAACACACGTATGATCCCCACAGCTTCACGTGTATAGCAGGTAAACACACGTATGATCCCCACAGCTTCAAGTGTATAGCAGGTAAACACACGTATGATCCCCACAGCTTCAAGTGTATAGCAGGTAAACACACGTATGATCCCCACAGCTTCAAGTGTATAGCAGGTAAACACACGTATGATCCCCACAGCTTCAAGTGTATTGCAGGTAAACACACGTATGATCCCCACAGCTTCAAGTGTATCGCAGGTAAACACACGTATGATCCCCACAGCTTCAAGTGTATCGCAGGTAAACACACGTATGATCCCCACAGCTTCAAGTGTATCGCAGGTAAACACGTTACTTTATTCACACGTATGATCCCCACAGCTTCAAGTGTATGCAGGTAAACACGTTACTTTATTCACACGTATGATCCCCACAGCTTCAAGTGTATCGCAGGTAAACACGTTACTTTATTCACACGTATGATCCCCACAGCTTCAAGTGTATCGCAGGTAAACACGTTACTTTATTCACACGTATGATCCCCACAGCTTCAAGTGTATAGCAGGTAAACAGTTACTTTATTCACACGTATGATCCCCACAGCTTCAAGTGTATAGCAGGTAAACACACGTATGATCCCCACAGCTTCAAGTGTATCGCAGGTAAACACGTTACTTCATTCATACTTCATTTCCTAAAGAGTGATCAATAAAGTTCGCGTTGTGTTATAGTCGACAGTTTTGCAAGTAAGCAAATTGGTGCTTGAAATTTTGTTAATTTTTTTGGCAGGACAATTATAGTTATTTATACTTTATAATTGTTATGCTAAAAATCTGACGGACTTTCTTGAATAGGGTCTAGCTATTAGTGCTGATGTGTGAGTGTATTAATCGTATTGTTCTTTTCTAAATACAATATGCTAAATATTACCATACAAATTATCTCAAGGTTCCTTGTCCCTTAGCTTTTGCTTTGTACCCCCTCCTCCCATGTCTCTCTCTCTCTCTCTCTCTCTCTCTCTCTCTCTCTCTCTCTCTCTCTCTCTCTCTCTCTCTCTCTCTCTCTCTCTCTCTTTCTCTCTCTTTCTCTCTCTCTCTCTCTCTCTCTCTCTCTCTCTCTCTTTCTCTCTCTCTCTCTCTCTCCCTGATTTCTACTGAACCATGAGTGACCCCCGCATGACTGTGTACCACCAGATTCCCTGCCAGTGTACGAGGCACGAGGGGCCATCACCCTGATTGGACTCCTGCCCCTGAGCCCCTGCATGGGCCACTTCAATACGATCGCTGCGAGTTTTGTGAAGGAGTTGCTACACGGCATCCGCGCCAACTTCAGCAGCGGGCAGGTCTGCAACAACACAGGCGATGTGGTCCTGCTCTTTGACGACGATTGGTCTCAGAACAGGCTGTATGACACATTCCAGGTAGTGGAGAAATTATAGTTTAGTCTGAGTATCAGGGAAATACTGTTTGACATAATTTCAGCACCTTGTTTTTATATATTTTCACAAATTAGTTACGATGTTATGATTTCTGATTTCGAAACTAGAGATGGAAAGTTATAAATATACATTCTTGCCTGATGTGATCAGATTTTTAAAAAGTCACTGTTTCTCTCCTGCTCTCTTTCTCTCTCTCGCTCTCTCTCTCTCGCTCTCTCGCTCTCTCGCTCTCTCTCGCTCTCTCGCTCTCTCTTTCTCTCGCTTCTAACTCCATCCTAAAACCCGCTTTTGTCGGACTAGATCACAGTCAAGTTCTCTGTGTCTTTAGCCAACTTGTCCAACCAAACTACCAACTGTGACTCCTCTATGTGGGATAACCACACCTCCTCTCTTTCTCTCTACCCTCTCTCTCTCTCTGTCTCTCTGTCTCTGTCTCTATCTCTCTCTGTCTGTCTATCTCTTTCTCTTACTTTTACCTCAAGTCTTAAACCAGCTTTTTTTTCGGACCAGGTCATACTGAAGCTCCAAATGGCGTTGGTCAGCCTATCCAACCGACGTGCGACCTGTGAGTCTTGCATGGCCGAAATCTTGACCCACCTGAGAACAGTGCTCGCCCAGCCCTTCTCTGGTCCACCACCATCACACGCCTGTCCAAACCTGGACAGCACTCGAGGGAAGTTGACCATCGCTTCCAACACCTGGACGTGTCGCAAAGGCCTGCGTTACGAAGAACACGATCATCGCTGTTATCAGATCGATAATGTGGCACCTGAAAAAGGTATTGATAAAACCATGTTTTATTAGGTTGTTGCATGTTTGTTGAGAAAGAATTATTTTTCGATATATCATTTTTATGAAGCACTAACAAGCATGATAAAAATTATATTATTGTTATTGATGATCGTCATAACCTTTATTATCAGCACCATTATCGTTATCATCATCGCCATCTTCATCATCATCATCATCATCATCATCATCATCATCATCATCATCATCATCATCATCATCATCATCATCATCATCATCATCATCATCATCATCATCATCATCATCATCATCATCATCATCATCATCATCATCATCATAATCATCACCATCACCACCATCAAGCATAATTATTTTGATAATTTTAACATATCCCTTGGTTTAATTATTCAATAATTATGTTTCATTTTTTTTCAAATCTATTTCAATAATTGTTGTCTCCTTCAATCCTATTACTGTTATTCTCTCTAGGCAGCCCATCTCGTCGGAAGAGAGAAGCCAAAACAGGTCCCGGTGTTGCATGGACTGAGAAAGCCCCACAATGTATAGGTAAGGTTTGAAAACAGTTTTAAAGCGATTTATATTTGTGATTGCTGTTTACATTTTCTTTCTTGGAAATATACATGTAGTTATAATATCTTCAGTTTAACCCGGAAACTAATCACTCTCAAGCCATTCCTGTTTCCATGTAAACAAGAATTACTGGGAAATAACTGCTACTTACTGAGAATGAGTTGTTTCCGGATTTGACTGCAACAGTCATCGTCGTGACCTCAGATATTGTGTGATAGTTGTAAATTATAAATATCAATTCTCCTTTAGTTTTCTAAATCTTTAGTATGTGGCAATGATATAGACATCACATTACACAACTAATGTAAGAGCATGATTGAGAACCTACGTATTCCTGCTCACCTGCAGATCGGGAGGCGCCTGTGATACACGGGTGCCGGAGCGATGCGACGTTTGTGACCGTTGGTCAGACGGCAGGGGACATCCGGGCTCCGCTTGTGGTGGACAACAGTCCAGGCCCGGTCACCGTCACCTTCAGCCCGACTGACTTCACGTTCCGCGACTTCCGGTTCACGTCGCTGGGGGTAAGTCCTCACTGGTCAACGCGCGATGGTCTCATCGGATGGGACGGAAGAGAGAGAGATAGAGAGAAAGAGAGAGAGAGATACAGAGAGAGAGAGGGATGGAGGAAGGGAGAGAGGGGAGGGATAGAGAGAGAAGGAGGAGGAAGGGAGAGAGAGAGGAGGGTGAGATCTCTCTCTCTCTCTCTCTTCTCTCTCTCTCTCTCTCTCTCTCTCTCTCTCTCTCTCTCTCTCTCTCTCTCTCTCTCTCTCTCTTTCTTTCTTTCTTTCTATGTCCATTCGTCCATCTTTCTTCCCTCTATCTATCTCTATATCTCGTCCACCCCTCTCTCATACGGTTCCCTCCTCCCCTCTCTCTCTCTCTCTCACCCTCCCCTCTCTCCTCTCTCTCTCTCTCTCTCTCTCTCTCTCTCTTTCTCTCTCTCTCCCACACACGAGATAGAGGTGAGAACACGAATGAAAAAAGCGTGTTACAGTAAGGACATTGGTTTCGGTCTGCTGGAGTCTTCACGTCCAGTGTTATCAACTCGGCTATACAATAAACGGATCCCAGATTTAAAGTCTGACAATTTTACCAGTGGTTACACAGAAACAGATCAGGGATACCTTGACTTCTATCTCATCTATCATGAGACTGAGATGGACACCGGGAAGTAAAAAAGGGCAGGTCTCCATATACCGCCTTAAAAAAATTAATCGTAGTCAACTTCGTAGTCAACTTAGCAAGGTTGAAGACTCGGCGTCATATTTTCGTATCTTACTTTTTTTAAATCAGAGCTTCACTGTGAAGATGGTGGCCGAGGACGAGGCTGGCAACATTGCACAGTGTTTCTTTCAGTTTAGTGTTCAAAGTAAGTTAAAGTCATGGCACCTACTTTCAGGGTTAAAATCAAGATAAAGATAAATAACATTGTTAACTATGTTTTAATTATTGTTTCATAAGTGAAACATATTATGTTTATTTAATATAAATTAAAATATAGATCATAATTTTCCATATTATTTTACATCTTTATTTTGTCAAAGGATCTTAAACATCTAAACAATTTCTTGTATTTTACCTTTCAAAACTTTACATCAGTTTAAATCCTAGGCTACAACAAAAACGAAAATTTCCATCAAAATTAACTGTACGGAGTAAAAAACAAATGTTTGCAGAACATTCATAATCTCATATCATATTATATAATTATGAGAGCGCATTTCACTCTATAGTTGTGTAAGAAATTGATTAATCCCTAAAGAAGTTAAATACCCAATCCATGGAACATTTTGATTGTTACATTACGATAATTATATTACTTTAAATTAGAAGCACACGTTTTTTTTCCACTTATTCTACATCACACCAGACCATCCGGTTTCCAACATGCAGTGCCCTAAAGATTTGCTCACGGTGTATTCTGATGAAGGATCCATAGAGTATCCGAACCATCTGCTCTTCTCTGAACCACCGGTCGGACTAACCACACATCCCAACCAAACCTTCGAAAATGGATCCAGTACTCAATGGCTTGACAACTCTGAACAATTCTCTCTTGTGTATGACCCTCCTGCAAACAGCTTCCTGCCTTTTGACAACGTCACAAAAGCGACCGCTGAAATCATCGACTCCAGTGGAGCGGCCATGCAAAGATGTGAATTCTTCGTTGTCGTCAAGCGTGAGTTGTTCACTGCAGTAGTGCATGTACCAGAGACTGTGAAATAATGAGAGGTTTCACTAGGAGGATTTTACGCATGTGGGTTGGGATAATCAGGCGTCCTTCTTTAAACCTTAGTGACAACTTGGTCTCAAGATTGGTCAACCGCCTTAATTTTAATAAAGAAACAGAGTAAGCACGCGTCCCGCTAGCTCTCCGTTCATTAAAAAGCACGGTAGCTGTTTTTGTGAAACGTCTCACTAAATCTACAGTCTCTGCTGGAAGGCTTCACGCAGGCTGTCAACCCTGCGACAAACAGCGTATTTCCACGCGTGTTTCTAACACAATGTACATTTATATAATTGGCAGTTACGTTGGCAGATCTATCTATTTCCACGCGTGTTTCTAACACCTGTACTGCATCAATGTATATTCATATAACTGGCAGGTAAGTTGGCAGAGATAAAAACGCCTTCTGACAAAATTGTGGTTGTTATCTATAATATGGTTGATTTTTGTTCCCACATACAAACCTGCGATTCAAGGCTATACCTTTTCAAACATATTTTCAAGAGGGTTAGAGAATCAAAAGGTAAAGCAAGAATATTTCTAGCTTTGTATAATTAAAAAACATATTGACTTTTTTAAAATTATAACCTGAAAATCAATAAGAAGTTTGATTATTAGGTTCTGGTATAATCAAAGTAAAATCTGTTTTAACAAATATATAAAGGTTATACTAGACTTAATGCCTAAACTTCTTATTGATTTTTATCATATTTCAACGATACACCCGACGTTTTATTAGAAAATCAGCAAGAAAACCCACTAAGACCTTCATCTAATCAGATTAAGAGAGAGAGAACGAGATAACCATAGAGAGAGAGACAGAGAGAGAGAGAGAGAGAGAGAGAGAGAGAGAGAGAGAGAAGGAGAGAGAGAGAGAGAGTCCACACTTCTGCTAAGCATCTCGCCATTACCCCGCCTGTCTCCGTCTCGATACTTTTTGACTGACTGCGCAAACCACCATCTGCAGGTCCCGTGGACAGATGTGAGGGGACACAACTGGAGCAGCCTGGCCTTAACGTGACCTGTGTCAGCATCACGGTACGTCCACACCCCGGACAATTAGCTGTAGCTACTCTAGACCCGATCTTAGTCTACTCCAGTCATAGGCTATATCGAGTCTTAGACATTGCAATTTTACTCACCCAACTTGACGGTAAATTTACTTAGGTTAGTAAGCAGTGTGTAGAAACTCACTAGGACGCTAGATAACATAGAGCCTTAAGAGAAGAGACCCAACTTATCGCAAGCAAACATACATGTATTATAATTATGAAATATTAATACGACTCACCTGCATTGTTACCAGAAAGTATACAGTCACAGCAAAAGTTAATGTAAATCGACGATTAAGTCAAATAAAAAATAAAATTGAAGGATAGTAAACAAACCCTCGTGTGAACTATTTACTGAATGGCTATCACACGTTTCTAGCCGAGTTGTTATATCGTCTCACAAGTCGGTTTTCTACTATACCGGAAACCAGCCATTAGAGAGTCTTATAGCTCGCACACAGATATCGCGAAAAGTGCAGTGCGCTGTAGGGGCACTAGCCTGTCTATCTTTTTAGGTCAATGACTGAGGTTATATAGTGGGTGAATTTCAATACCACGTCTTCAGTTTTACTGCTGCCACACAGAGACAGTGAGGGGATACATGACTCCTGTCTCAGTGGGTCACATTATACTAACACCAACTGAACCAGTAAGGCACGAAATCGGACAAAGGAAGTTTGACCAACGTGGGTTTCGGAGCAGGGATTTCATATCTGGGAGGCCAAAGTTCTACAACTTGCCGTTCGCCCCAACTCCCCCCCCCCACACCCTAAAAGAAATAAAAAAAATAATGATAAATATCTAGTAAGACAATGTAATAACTAATTGTTTTTTTTAAATCTTTTTGCATTGTGCTTTCCTCCCCAGAGAGGGATGTCCTGTGGCGTGACGTGTCTGTCGGGCCTGGTGTTTGTGAGCGCCCCGCCAGCCCAGTACCTGTGTCGGGACAGCCCTGGACCTCACTGGACGCCTGGACTTGCAGTCCCCAGATGTGGACGTGAGTCTCGCCCTGGCCTCAGGTTTATTGGAGGCTTTGCGAGAGTGCTGTCCATAGCAAGACCAAGACGATAGCTTAGGGAATCTATACCGGCGTCAAATCAGATTTATTGAAGGCTTTGCGAGAGTGCTGCCCATAGCAAAACCAAGACGATAGATAAGACAATCTATACCGGCGTCAAATCAGATTTATTGGAGACTTTGCGGGAGTGCTGTGCATAGCAAGACCAAGACGATAGCTTAGAGAATCTATACCGGCGTCCAATCGCATCTCTTCTCAAGCCTTAATATCGAACGTGAAACTTTCCTCTCTCAGGGCACCCGCTCTGCCCTAGGACCAAATGCATCCCCCGTGGAGTCCAATATCCGCTGGGTTCTTTTTTCTTATATAATTTCTTCCGTAACTCGGACATTGCGTTTTTCACCGTTTACTGACAAGTCAAGATTTAAAAAAAAACTTTTTCCATTACCTGTCGTGATTTTTTTTTAAGAATAAGCGTCGGAAAGTCCCTGTTCCTAAAGCCACAATCGTTGAAAAGTATATATGAAATATATATGGCCCATTAAGTCCCCTACTGGTGTTGTCATTGTCAAAGCAATGTGACGGCTGAGACAGGAGTCTGTGTCCTGCACTTAAAGATGTCAGAGGTGTGTCTTGGAGCCCGTCCACAATATAGCCTATAGTGCTGACGTTGGACAATAAGAGACAAACAGCTTTGCTATTATTTACCTCATACGTTTCTAGAACAATTTTTTTCCCTCACAAACGGCTGGACTCAATCCTATAGTCAAATAGCAAGACTCATTTTTAACGTGTGTGTAAGAAAGGTAGATGGCGTATGATGCTCAAATCATCGGATTTGTTTCTGTTAATCTCTATCACTATCTTTCTCTGTCTCTCTTTATCTTTTTATCTCTCTGAATCTCTGGGTGGGGGCGGGGGGATGGGGAAGAGAGAGAAAGAGAGAGAGAGAGAGAGAGAGAGAGAGAGAGAGAGAGAGAGAGCGAGAGAGAGCAAGAGAGAGCAAGTGGGAGAGAGGAAGAGAGAACGAGAAAGAAGGAGGGAGAGCGAGAAAGACAGAGATCATGATTTTTCACACCAAACATTTCAGAATTTTTTTTGTTTCCGCAATTTACCAATATCTGTATCTCTCTTTATGTAATGCAGTAAGAAGTCACTTGTGTTTATAAGTTAATAACTTTAGATAAAATTTTAACGTACCATTTTTTTTTCATTTTAACAACTCCTTCCTTTATATGTATGCAAACATAAACTACTGATATTTAAACTTGACACCACCTGTGTGGTGGGCCCGCGCTCTACCAGGAAGCCTCCCGAGCGACTACACAGTGCACCTGGACTTGAACCTCAGCTACCAGGGCTCGAGCAGGGCGCACGCGTGCCTGGAGGAGATGGAGAGGGCCGTGGCGGACTTGGTCCTCCTCAAGGTCCAGCAGACATGCCTCAGGGGTCTGATCCTGGGCAACATCCGCATCAGCCCCGTCACCGACATCTTCACGTCCGACACGCCCTTCGCTAAGGTGGGGACATACCCAGCACTTCTCTGTAGATTGCCGCTCTCTCTCTCTCACTCTCTCTCCCGCTCTCTTACTATCTCTCACTCTCTCTCATTATTATTATTATTGTTGTTGTTGTTATTATTATCTAATGACGTTGATATGTCTGTAGGTTCTTTTTTTTTTTTCTGTATAACACCAGCTGGACAACGGCTGG
>RQTK01000969.1:108883-130701 GCA_003991915.1 Elysia chlorotica
GGTTACCATCCAAAATATCTATGGATTTTGATCCGTGCCTCTCTTGTGGATAAGGATCCAGTTTATTTGTGTATAATTATGCAGAATATCCCTGGATTAAGATCAAGTTATTTGTTTTAATGTTAAATTAATTTTCAGTTTAATCCAAAGGGCTTACTTCTGCGACTCCATCAAACATCTCCTTATCATAATAATTACACAACAGCAGTTGGTAAAAGAGTTTCTCGCATCTTGAAAAGCAAGAATCTGGTTTTTAAACTCATATTTCTCCCATAAGCACTTCATTTACAATCTAAAACTTCTTTGAAGCAAGATTTTACCTCCTCTTTTTCACTTAAATTATTTTTTCCCTTCTATTTATGATAGTTGATAAAACGTCTAAATTTTACTGTAACTCGTTTTGATACAAACTGTATTTTGATAATATTTGTGTTGCCAGATTTCCTCAATTCTTGCTTAATGCTGTCAAATAGCATTATGTTCCTTAAAAATGATTTACGTTTGCATTTTAAGGGAGTCTATTTTGGCGCTAGTCATTCTTTGAGATTATTAAACACATTTATTTGTAAGTACAACAGTTCTATAAACTTAGACCCCAGACTAAGAATATTTTTGTACCAACTAAATAAGCCCTTAGTTTGGACTCAATGTTTACAGCCCCGTCCTACTCACGACCATTATTCTTATCCTTTCCAACTGTTTGAGACTTGAAATGACTGTGTTTCCTACCGATTTCACAGCCAGAGGGCTACACGGGTCCCAGCTGCGAGACGGAGAAAGTCACGTGCTTGGTCCAAGATTGTTTTAACGACGGAAGCTGGAACGATGTGGATTGTGCGTGTGTGTGCCCAGAAGGTAGGGCACGGGATTTGAAGAAAATGTGTATACTTTATGACAATAGAGATCACGTTTTGAGCTATACCTCAACATAGAAGCTTGGTGTCCGAGGTATCATATACATTTTTGTTTATTCAAACTTAGGTTCAATACCAACATTCAAAAACGTATGAACATTATGGATCAAATGAATAAGACTATTTTTTTCTGTTTACAAAAAGAAATGTTGTTCTGCTAAAAAATGCTCGTAACATCTGAACAGTTTTTATTTCGGCAAATAATTGCAGAGATTGTAAAGAAACAATTAACCCCCCCCCCCCGCCCCTCCCAAACCCAACTATTTTTCCGTTTATTGGGGCTAAAAATTAGTTCTCAAGTTTAAATGTGAATAAATTTGCTTTGAAGAGAAATAAGAAAATCATGGGAAACATAAAAGGGTTCAACAGAAAAACCGACATATCTAAAAACGTCCTTTTTTCAAGGTTATTGAAAGGAATATCGTTTTGCTGTTGTTAGCTTGAAGTGTAAATAAAGCTATTTGGATAACTTCTCTACCTCTTCTCACCACAGACTCCAAGGGAGCGCAGTGTGAAACCAGAGCCAACTTCTGCCTGGGGGTTGAGTGTAAGCACGGTGGGGTGTGTGACCATTCCACCGGGGGCTGTGTGTGTCAGGTCAGTCCACTTGGGAAATACAATAGTCTTACAACTTCCTTGAAAATCACATACACGTTGAACTCGGCATAGAGGGATGATCAAAGAGAGAAAGAAAGAGAGAGAGAGAGAGAGAGAGAGAGAGAGAGAGAGATCAGACAGACAGACAGACAGACAGAGACAGACAGACAGACAGACAGACAGACAGACAGACAGACAGAGACAGAGAGATAGAGAGAGAGAGAGAGAACATATTACTGTCAAAATACATTTTTGTTCATGACTCTACAGGATATCCTACAAGTAATACTAAACGCTATATTTTTAATACAACGGAGACAACCGCGTAGAACTAGAGGATCAGTTTTTCTTTTTCATGAGTAGCGTAACTTCCTCCAGCAGTTGAAAACAATTATTTTCCAATTAAATTATTGTACTACGTCTCTAGTCCTATATGAAGGTGTCCCAACTAACATACATGTATATTGTAAGTCATTTAACCATCACAAACAATAGCAGCCGTACTCCAACAACATAAAATGCAGCCATCACCATAGTTACAACAAAAGTTTTAGAAACATCATCTTCAGTTTTCGTTGGTCTAACCCTGAAAGAATTACGTGGTACGATACTTTCATTTTTTTAAATCAAAGTCAGCCTTTTCAAAGCTACGTTACTCTCATCCTCAGACTGGCTACACCGGCCCGCTATGTGAGGGACGAGAAGACGTGTGCAGCAGCAACAACGTCACCCAGTGCCTGAACAACGGCTCCTGTGTGGGGGACCAGTCCGCTCCCAACAGCTACAGCTGTGTCTGCCCAGAGGGTGATGTTCTGTTTGTTTAGTTGGTGCTGGGCGTACAACGTCAGCGCTATATAGGCTACATTGTAGAGGGTCCCAAGACTAGAGTCTCTCAAATTACGTGCTGCCTCATAGAGAGCGTGCGGGGGTACACTGACTCTTGTCTCAGTCAGTCACATTATACTGACGCTGGCCCAATCCGTAAAGATCGGGATGAGACATTTAAACTTGTGACCGATCTTGGGATTCGAACCAGGGACCTCCCGATTGGGAGACAGACGCTCTAATACTTGTACCAGTTCACCACCCTCCCTCCCCGCCCCGAAGGTAAGCCTCTGTTCGTTCGCCGTGATCATACAGAGCTAGTCCAAATGTTCGGCCGGTGTATTGCTCAGTCGATAGAGCTCTGAGCATACATGTAGGAGGTTAGACGATCCTTGTCTTGGTATTTTATCCGGAAAAAGCTGTAATTTTTGTATTGAATTTGCCATCTGATTTTAGGTGCCGTCAAGGAGTGATTTTGAGTTAGCAATAATTGCGCTTTCCTTTACACCCCCTATGGTGTCTGGACGCATAAACCATTTGGTACAGCGCGTTTTCTTTCAATGTTTCGCAAGGTTAGAACCCAGATGAAGCGGTCTATATATCTTGATGGTTGAATATGGTCAGGGTGACAGCACGTCTAATCATCATGTATAAGCTGTATAAGCTAATTGTTTGTGATTTTTCTTGAACATAAAGGACATAGCGAATGTTGCGCTCTTGGGGCAATAATTTTTATTGGTGCTGGTAAATGTAAACATTCTTTATTGCAGCTCTTTTAAACTTTGAAAGTGACATAAGTCTAACCGGTTGGTGCCCTAGAGTGACAGACTTGGAGTGTTAGGTCTGCGGTTCTAATCATATTTCAGTAGAAGATTCTCGGGCGAACCTAGGTGAGTCAATACGAACAAAAGATGACTTTAAAAAAACTTGCTTGTTTATAGTGGTAATCTTTAAAGTGTATTAAACCATTTAATGGCGTAACCAGCTTAAGAAACATGGTGATGTTCTTATATTTCTGTTGACACTTCGGTGCCCCAGGTTTTACCGGCGACATCTGCCAAACACGGAAGAACTTCTGCGTCCCCAGCCCTGCCTGACGGAGGGGACGTTAGAGTGTCGCAGTGTGGACCAGGGCTACTCGTGTGTCTGTCTGCCTGGCTGGACAGGTGAGAGGGAGAATGGGGGGATTCGATAGTAGTTTTAGTTCTGTAATTGGAGAATAGCTGACACGAGAGAGAAGGAAAGAGAGAGAGAGAGAGCGAGCGAGAAATAGAGGGAAAGAGAGAGAGAGAGAGAGATAGAGAGAGAGAGAGAGCGAGAAGAGAGAGAAAGAAGAGAGAGAGAGAGAGAGAGAGAGAGAGAGAGAGAGAGAGAGAGAGAGAGAGAGAGAGAGAGAGAGAGAGAGGTAAATGGAAAGATAAATAGAAGGAGAATCTTCAACACAACAGAAGAAGAGTTTCATGTTTTTGATTTATTGCACTTGTTGATTAATATTAATTATAACGTATTCTTTGAGCCAGGTTTGCGCTGTGAAGTTTTCCTGGACCCCTGTGTGAGCCAGCCCTGCTCTAGTGGACACGTCTGTCAACACCTGGAGTCCAGTGGTCAGAACTTCACTTGTGTCTGCCCACCAGGCTTTGAGGGGTCGGACTGCTCCGTAAGGACTGTTGGATCCGTTCCTTTCAAACAAAATTGCTTTCTTTGACTTTTAAATCAATAACTTCTGCAGATTTATATACGGGGTTTTATGTAAATTCATTGTGAAAGGACAGAACATTTTCGATATGACACGCCGACTCTTTGCTTTGAAGCTTAGATAAAAAGAAACACTTTATTGCAAGTTTTCTCTTTGAATTTAGCAAATGAAAAACATTTTATTTCGATTAATGGCGTACGATTGAAAGAATCAATGCTAAACAGACACTTCTCAAATCATTAATGTGGCCTACTTTTGGGATACATTAAATATAGCGATTCTTACGAAGCCCAAAAGGTTACTCTTCACATGCCCGTTTGTTCCTGTCAAGCCGTCTGCAAAATATCGATTATCCTTCTCCCCAGATCCCTGCTGACAAGTGCATTCTGGAACCATGTGACAATCTGGCAGAGTGTGTGTCAAACGGTTCAGGCTTTACTTGCAACTGTAGGCCAGGTTTTGCCGGCAAGACATGTGAAATAAACGTGGATGAATGCGCCGACGGTCCTTGTTTGAATGGAGGCTCCTGCCAAGACGGAGTGAACTTTTTTATGTGCCGGTAAGACCCAGTGGTCAACAGGTTGAAACAATAACGTTTTCGGTTTCTCATCGTTCAACTAATCCATAACGTGGAAGAGTTCCTGTACTAAAGTCTGAAAATTGTGTACCACCTCGTCCCCTAAAATAGAGTGTTATCTTTGAACCGTTTGACGGCCCCTACCTTTTCCGAAAATCACTGCATTCTAAACTTAGGCGTGTGAATCAGCCAAGATTTGAACCGTGGACCTACCGACTTAGGTAACAGCGCTTAAAACATTTCTTATAACTTGACCAAAAGGCGATACTCGGACAATATACAATAGAGACTATTGTAAGCAAAATACACGAGAAATGACAAAGATAGCCAACTTAATTTTTTTTAAATTTTTGAACGTCTATTGCCTAATTTTATCTCATTAAATTTGGTCTAAACTAAGTTTTTTTACACCAAAACCCACACAGAACAAGAAAGGAACTAATGAAGACATGCAAACTGGGAAAAACGTAAGCCTCTTCTGGCCATCTGTTGCACATATCCGTTAAGAAACCCAGTATCATAAAGACTTTTAGATCAAAGAATATTGGCAAACTTAGTTCCAAGAGAGGAGAGAACATAGATGCCTCCCTCCTCCTTTTTTTTTTTTACCTCCCCAAGGTGTCCAGTTGGTTACAGAGGCCTGCGTTGTGAGGAGCGGGTGAGAGCGTGTCTTAGCCAGCCGTGTCGTCACGGTGCCAGATGCACAGAGCTCCAGGCGGGTCGTGGCTTCACCTGTACTTGTGCCACAGGTTGGGTTTAACACTTAGTGAATTTTGCTTAAAACGCCATGAAAAACGGAAGTATACCATTAAATAAAAGTTTGTTTAAATTTGTTTTGTGTCCCCCATGTTTTTGTGATCATTTAAGTGTTTTTAACACATCTTTCTGCTAGACCAAACAAAAACAACAGTTCTTTGTATTGATGCAACAAATACTATAAGGAAGTAATGTGCTTAAAATAAATGTATCACTTCTGATTTACAACTCGATGGACAAAGTCTAAATTATTGGTTGTTTTTCCCACAGGGTTCACCGGGCAATACTGCGAGACCGAGGTTGACCCGTGCGACCCGAATCCTTGTCTTCGTGGCGCCAAGTGTGTCCCTCAGCTGTTGCCAAACTCAAACCCTTCGCACTCCAAGCCAGGCATGGCAGCAACACCTGATGGTGACACAACGTTTCCAAAGGAATCATCTGTAGGGTATGATGCCGTGTTCACAACATCAGGATCGCCTAGAGATAAAACCCAGTTCCCATCAGAATCACCTGGGGTAGATAATCCTCCTTCCTCAACAGGGGTATTTTGGAATGATCCCCTCCTTCAATCTTCACAACCACCTGAGAGATATGAGGCCCTGTACCCATCTGAATCACCTGAAACGTATAAGACTATCTACCCATCAGAATCACTTGAAAGGTATGATTCCATGTCTCCTACAACAGAATCACCTTTCAATGACGCCCTGGACGCAACCACAGGATCAATATTTGGTAAGACCATGCACCCAACAACAGAAGTGCGCGTAAACGGTGCCCTGCTGCCAACAAGAAAAGCACCTGTACAAACTGATTATGCCACTTCACCACCAACAGACCCAGCGGTGGATGCTGCCCTATTTCGGTGCGAGTGTTCCAGTCCATACACCGGCCCCACGTGTGAGACCGTGCTACAGGCTAGCGAGGACTGTGCCCCCGACTCGAGTCTGACGTGCCTGAATGGCGGAGTCTGCAGGAGAAAGGCGCCCTCTACCCTGGAGGTCTGCGAGTGTGGGCCGAGATTCTACGGGCCCGACTGTGCTAAGAGTGGGTAGTTTTAGTTATTTGTGTAGCTAATACTAATATGGTGGGGGGGGGGGGGGGGGAAATCCTCTCCGTCTGTGGTTGTGTACTTATTCTTATAGGGGGGGGGGGGGGTCACTCTCCTCGTCATTGTCGTTGTAGGCCACAATTTAACTGTTTCATTACTACCTAGAATAATTAAATTAACAAATGAGAAATGTTGCTGTAGAAAGGGAGTGGAATACACTAAAACTACATTAAAAGATTGTTAGAAAAATAATTGACTGACTTTAGGGGATGTGAACCCAGAAAGATTGTTTTTACGAGAGAGAAAAACGAAACACATCCGATTCCAACTTACAGGCATACTTGTTTTGTAAATCTGAGATCATAAAATGAGTTCTAAATAACTTCGATCTAGGAATACTTCCGGAATAAATGATTTGAACCAAGAAGTTTTTTTATTTATTTCTTTGGTGCGTTATATTTTATTTCCAACCAGAAAAGTCTCCAAATTTCGACCTGGAGTTCATTGGAGATGGCGGACATGCGCAGTACCAGTGGAGCCTTGACATCGGGAATTCCATGGGCGGCCAGACGCCTGGGCTGACCCTGTGCCTGTGGGTTAAGTTCCTGGACTCGGAGAGCAGTGCCCTCTATCTGACTGCCAAGTTCTCTGATAGGTGAGCACAGTTTCTGTCTCTTTATTGTTGTATGCGTGTGTGGCGGTTTGGGGTGGTGGTTATCATACGACTTCTGTCAGTGCCCGTGGCTTTTATGCGCTACATCTCATCGTTCTGGTGTAAGCTGTATCGTGAAATCCATTTCGTGTCCAATGGCCGCAAAATCAATGTCAACAATTCTGGTTAAACTCTCGTACTGGAGTTCCTCATTACGAACCAAACTTAGTTACTCAACTCTCCGTAAAATAGGATATCCAAGTTGTTTCCCCATTTCCCAGGATTTTTGTCTAACTTACAACACACTACGTAAAAAAAAAAACTTTGTCATAGGTAAAAATGAATTGTCTATGCGACTGATTCGTGTCTAGAATTTCTACACATGTACAAGTAAATCTACGTTAGAATTTGTTCGATGGCCACAAAGTCTTTTAGAATTCTAGAGGAAAAAACAAAGTCGCTAGAAGTTTCATTATTTTTGCGATGTTTCCAGCTGTACTCTTTTTCATCTCGGTAGAGAACTAATCACACTGACATTGTGTCTCTCTAACATTCCCCTGGCAGATCCGCGCTCTACCTGACAGGTGACAGCTTTCACTTGGGCAGGGAACTAATCACACTGATATTGTGTATCTCTAACATTCCCCTGGCAGATCCGCGCTCTACCTGACAGGTGAAAGCTTTCACTTGGGCAGGGAACTAATCACACTGATGTTGTGTATCTCTAACATTTCCCTGGCAGATCCACGCTCTACCTGACAGGTGACAGCTTTCACTTGGGCAGGGAACTAATCACACTGATATTGTGTATCTCTAACATCTCCCTGGCAGATCCGCGCTTTACCTGACAGCTTTCACTTGGGCAGGGAACTAATCCCACTGATGTTGTGTATTTCTTTCCCTGGCAGATCCGCGCTCTACCTGACAGGTGACAGCTTTCACTTGGGCAGGGAACTAATCACACTGATGTTGTGTATTTCTTTCCCTGGCAGATCCGCGCTCTACCTGACAGGTGAAAGCTTTCACTTGGGCAGGGAACTAATCACACTGGTGTTGTGTATTTCTTTCCCTGGCAGATCCACGCTCTACCTGACAGGTGAAAGCTTTCACTTGGGCAGGGAACTAATCACACTGGTGTTGTGTATTTCTTTCCCTGGCAGATCCGCGCTTTACCTGACAGCTTTCACTTGGGCAGGGAACTAATCACACTGATATTGTGTATCTCTAACATCTCCCTGGCAGATCCACGCTTTACCTGACAGGTGAGAGCGTCACGTCCACTCGACCTGCGCTGTCCAAACCGCTGCCCAGTGGAGACAGTCAGTGGCACCACGTATGCCTGGCCATGTCTGACCACAACACCGCCATCTACAGGGATGGGAGACTGAGCTCGCATCTCGCCTTGGACCTGGGACGGGCCCCTCAACAAAGGTGGGCGGGGTTTGTGTCATGATAAGAGTTATTATCATGTACATTAATCTGTGAAGTTTATGGTTTAGAGTTTGGTGGACTACTAGATATATACAGTCCAAGACCGAGGAGGTTATGGTAGAGAGACCTACTAAATATGTTAGAAAGGTAGAGGAAGAGAGATAGAAAAAGACAGAAAAATATTGTTTATTTATTTGTTTATTTGTAGCTTAACTAGACTAACGTCTGAAAACGTACGTGTTGTCACACAAAGACATTTTGGGGTTACCATTACTTCTGTGACAGACGGTTACGTTATAATTACACGACCCAACCAGAAGGGGAAGAAAATTTGATTTTGACCGATTGCTGGGTTTCTAATCTAGGATCACCACTTACGCCAGTTCGCTCCACAGAGAGAGAGAGAGAGAGAGAGAGAGAGAGAGAGAGAGAGAGAGAGAGAGAGAGAGAGAGAGAGAGAGAGAGAGAAGAGAAAGAGAGAGAGAGAGAGAGATAGAGAGAGAGAGAGAGAGAAAGATAGAGGCAGAGGGAGACAGAGACAGACAGAGAGAGAAAGAGTGAGATAGAGAGAGAGAGAAAAGATACATTCTTGTATCACTCACAATCTATATACACATACTTAATTTTGTTTTCTCTTCAAATATTTTTTTCTTGCTGCAATTCAGAGTGTACTGTAAACCTGATCCACATGTTATCCCCATCACCCATATATTTCTACAGGAGCAGGACTCACAAGGCGTTAGGGCAACTAAATTAAAGACAGTTTTGCTTAGCTATGAACCATTATAAAAAACGGCACAGAAAAAAGTCAGCAATTTTGGTAAATCAGTCCTGATAGTATATTAGTTAATGTTTCCGCCCATCCCCTTCCCTTTCTAGACTTTCACTCACATTAGGGTCAACGTCCTCCGCGAGTTACGATCTAAAACCGTTTACTGGCCTTATCCACGGTTTGAATGTGTATGGCTCTCTGCTTTCAGCTGGTGACATAAAAAACTCGTCTCTGCATTGTAACATGGTAAGTCTCCATTGGGCATCGTGTTTGCATTTAACACGTAAGTCTCCATTGGGCATCCTGGTTTTTACCACGTGCAGATAACAATATTAATATTGCTTACAAGACAGGTTGTTATGAAAATAATTAATTCAGATTAATTTGGCTAAATGGTAGAGCGCGCGACTCCTAATTGGGAAATCCCGGGTTCTATGCCCAATTTGACCAATTCGGGTTTATTTCAAGAATAATGTGGCTGGCTGGGAGTGTAGTGCTGGGATATCAGTTTTCTTATTGTATGGTGGATGGATGGTCACCTGTCAGATGTAAGTCCCAGGACCCGTCGGCATTATAATCTAGTTAATTGAATTGACATATTAAATACTTTAATACAGTATTAAACATAATTACTGGACCCTTAATTTGCTTTAATTATTAACGGTCAAAGTTTTATATCATCTTGAATTCTTGGCTAGACTGGGGGAGATCAGACATATTTTGTGATAAACCTAATTTCGTAGAATGTTTATCTTTTATTTTTTTTTTTTTAGTAAAGAGCATGACATGTTCGCCACTAACGGCTTTGATTCTGCACCAGAGTGGAGGAGATGTGTTTGATTGGGCGACCTTGGACAGCTATGTGGGTCAAGGTCGTGACCTCCCTCTGCGCATGCGCATGCCCTCCACATGCCAGCCCAAAATGTGTCTCGGAGACAGCATCTCTGCAGGATGTCTGATTGCTAAAGACATTGCGATAGGTACTGATCTTAAACTAGTAATAATTGCAAGTTTTATTTTGATTCTCCTCAACTTATTTATGTTTAAGTTAAGGCAAAGGATTACAGAAATGAGTATAATAAAAAACAAAATGAAACCATTTCTCGCGACTTTCAAGAAACAGAAAATGACGAACTATTATAGACGGGAGGGGAAGGGATATTTTTAGAGTAACCTAACTACTGCAAGCACCTTTTTAACTTTGTTCGACAGCTATTTTACAGATGAATTGGGACATCTAGTGTGGTTTGAAGAATTCAAATTATATGTTTAAAAGTATTAAAAACTTAAAAGGTTTTTGCGATTTCAAACGCAATTTTGACGGGAGAAGAAACGAATTTCCAAGATTACGAAAGTACCAATAATTGTTTTCCTACAGTTTTACTTCTACGTTCGATATTCCATTTCCGTCTTATGTTTTAGAGTATGTTAAGGCAATAAGAGGTTGTCAACAGTCTACTCAGCTTCGATGGTAAAAGACAATGTTGAAATACGTGTAGTTCCCGAAATGCCATGTACACAGGCAGGTGTACCAGCCTAGACTCGAACCTTTGGCCTCTCAGTCATCAGTGTGGAGCACCATAGATTAAATTATCTAACTACCATATTCTATTTAACACTAGCCATGTTTATATTTACTGTTCCATTTTTGTACGTGTATATCATGTATAATTTATGTCTTTTACACCACATGAGACCTTCCATGAAAACATATGTTCAGTAACCTCAACAGTGATATTCTGATCTTGTGATGTATACATTATGTATGCTATTATTAATCTTTTGTGTCAAAACTCGACCTTTATGTTGTATCTTCTTATCGATGTAAACACTTTTAGACTTCTGCTGTATGGAGAGGGTATTTTTAATTTTCCCTTGACGGGTGGATAAAGATTTCTGTACTCTGTATTCTGGCAAGATTGATTTCAAATTTTGTTACAGAGACTGATCGAACAGCGCCAGTTGTGGTCAAGTGTCCATCAACTCAGCTAGTGACCGACGACTCAGGCCCTGTGGTGGTGGTCACGTGGGAGGATCCGGAGTTCTCCGATAACGGGAAAATCACACGGGTCGAACAGAACCTGAGACCAGGTACTGCCATCTCGCTGTGTGTGGGAGATATGGGTGGAGAGAGAGGGGAGAGAGAGGGAGGGAGAGAGGGCGAGAGAGAGAGAGGTGGAGAGAGAGCGAGCGAGAGAGAGAGAGGGAGGGAGAGAGAGAGTTGAAGAGAGAGGGGGAGAGAGAGGTGGAGAGAGAGAGAGCGAACGAGAGAGAGAGGAAGAAAGAGAGGTTAGACAGTCAAAGAGGGATACAGGCTGTCAAGAGTAAGAGAGAGAGAGGAGAAAGATAGATGGAAAGTCTGAGAGAGATAAAGGAGGGAGAGATGAGAATGAGGTAAAAGATAGATTCGGAAAAGATTAAGAGAAAGATATCGAAAACGATAGAACTCGATAGAATTGGTTAAAAAATTAGTATCTGATATATCTTACAAGTACGATGTTTAGTTTTGCCAAATTTTCTTAAGTAGATTTGCCAATAAAATATTTAATTTTGATGTGAATTAATGTGAATAATGTTTTCAACAATAATTAAAAATACTGTACTGTTGATTTCCCGCTTGTTTCACCAGGAGTTGTCCTCCCATATGGGGAGTATGTTGTCACTTACGTCGCTTACGACGCGGAAAACAACTCAGCGTCCTGCAGTTTCCATGTCTACGTTCGAAGTAAGTTGGACCCATACTTAAATTCCTTTCTCTGTGCCTCTCTCTCTCTCTCTCTCTCTCTCTCTCTCTCTCTCTCTCTCTCTATCTTCTATCTATCTATCTATCTATCTATCTATCTATCTATCTATCTATCTATCTATCTATCTATCTATCTATCTATCTATCTATCCTCTCTCTCTCACCCTCTCCCTCCCTCTCACTCCCCCTATCTTCTCTTCATGTTGACCCAGGAAAGTGACCTGATTCTTCCTGTTAATGTGAGCTAATGAAATTATCTTGAAACTAGACCAGAAGCTGACAAGGCATAAACATGTCTGTAATTTCATTTGTCCTGTTTCTAGTTCAGTGTAATTGTAGAAATCTTTCAGTCTAATTATTTCTGCATAAAACCCAGATCTTTGAAGTTTTCGATCTATGCCCCCCCCCCTCCCCCCAGGTAAGGCAAAAGATAAAAAATGAATATAACCTTTTTTCGTGTATTAATAGTTGATGGTACTGATTGCTTAGGTCTGGAAACGTTTCTGTGTAACTAAACCAGTACATGTAAATTACTTATTGAATTGGTTAATTGAAAATGAATTTGTGTAGATTTCATTGTTAATTGTTTCTATCGTCTATGGTGTGCAATATGTATCAAAATTATTCTGATCAATCTCTCCAAGCTCTACGCCGTCAGTTGGTTCAGAATTACGTTTTTAAATTTATTTTATTTCTTTCATATTTCCATTGGAGATAAGATAAAAAAAATTGGAATCTCACGTGTGTGCCATAGGACTTACAAATTGAAATAATAAACAGATAAGATGTGAAATTCGCCAGTACAATACCATTGTTCTTTCGTTTTGTTTCAATAAGCCGTTTGTCTGTCTGTTGACCCGATTGTTTTGAACACTCCAAGATGGAACAAAAACTCGGCAGATCATAGACTGGACGAGTGAACCTGGCCAGCCATTGTCAAATTTCTAGGTTTTACAATCAACAGCTTGGATCAATTTCTTCTCCACACCTCAATCTCTGCTGTTTTAGTTAGGTAACAACATTATAACCTTTAGCAAGACCAACACATCGCCTCTAACAGCTGGTGTTGTACTTTTAGATTCCATAACATTATGACACAATGCCATGACCAGTTTGACGTGTCAGAAATGTCAAGCTTGAGGGTTAAAGTTTGTGTGCGTGGTGCGGAGGTCTGAGTTTTGGATACTAGTTTGAGAAACCTTCAGCTGTTCCATCAAAGTTAGGCGTTAGAACTGTCCACCCTTGGTTTTATCTAACTAGTTCTCGTCTAGACTTCCAGAGACTATATTCTACCCATAGATCTATAAATAGCACTATAAATGCTATTTATAGATCTATGGTTCTACCATAATTCAAACCAGGAGGATGACTGATATCTGCCAAGTGACAAGGTAACAGGTTGCATCTATCACGGCTGGCTATTTTGGTCAACCACTTTTCTTTAAAGCTCTGAGAAGCGAAGTGGCGCGAGTGCTGGAACGATGGTCTCACAATCGCAACTCTCTGGGTTCGAGACCCACGATTGGCCAGAAATGTATTTTTATTATGAGTTCAGGTATCCCCCCCCCCCAAATCACTCTCTCTGTGGCAGCATGTAAAAATTTCAGACGTTAGTCCTGTGACCTGTCCACATTCTATCCCACAAGTCCCGGCGTTGGGCATTTGGTAAACAACTAATATCAACTCAACTTATCCTTTGAGCCTTTTTTGATGGAAGCACAAAATGGTAGAGGTCTACAGGCCCTAACAACTTGGGGGAACCAGCCCTGCTGGTACTGTCCGGGTAAATAGGTGCACCTGAAAATATCTATTTCATTTTTTGTTGACGCCCACATCTAATCTCCCTGCCTGGCAATAAATTGTTGCACAAGTCTGGTGAAAATCGCAGCGTTTTCTTGTGGAACTTAATGCTCAGGAATTTATGATATGTTCCACGCCCCCGGAAATCTGCCAATAAGTCTTTACAGTCACGGATCTAAATATAAAATCTCATTCTCGCTATTCAGAGACTAAGGAATGATCTATTAATTTCGGTGTCTCTGGATGGCTGACATAATTATCTCTGTCACGCTTTAAAAGTACACAACGGGGAAAAAAACCATCAATTAGGATGGAATTTCATCTTCATCACGAAAAGTAGAAAAGATGAAATCCCTCTCGATGAGGCAAGAAAAATGTATAATATTCATGAAAGCAGATCCTATTGTTCCAAGAGCCCAAGAAAAGAGCAATGAAAAGCGTGTCACGCGAAAAGGTTGCCCCGATTTCCGGACACGACTGTTTTTTGCCGAGACGAGTGACACAGACACCATTACCTTCCATTCCCATAATATCAAGAAATTTATATGATACTAAGGAATATGTTCTAAAAATAATGCTTCAATTATCAACGCAACCTACAAAAAGTTAAACTTAAAGCTGTCTTTATAGTTTCATTAAACCTCAGAGAATAAAAAACAGTAATACACGATATTCATTTTTTCTTGCAATTCTACAGAATAATTGTTACATTTCTTTACTGCTCGTGTACTATTAACTTTTACTCATGTTTATGATTTATATTTATTATTATTATTATTATTATTATTATTATTATTATTATTATTATTATTATTATTATTATGCGAGAAATCCTGAGCCGGCAAGCTTTGTCATGTCCAGATGGTGAAATATTGACATATAATTATAAGGGCTCGTGAGACGAAAGAAATTAGTAAAATTAAAGGAACACTAAGCTTTTTTTTTGCGGATAAGCCTCTCTAAATGGGCATTGGTGTAGGGTGAAATTCAATGTGATGTCGCTTAGTCTAGATTTGATTTTAATCAAACGATTAAAACATTTTAACTCATTTCACCAATCTTTTTAAAGTAATTTAATATTTGGACTTATATTGTATAAGAATATAGGCCTAAGAGTTATAGGTGGCTTTAATGTAGAAGGCATACGAAGCTAGCTTTGTAGTTGAAATTACAGTAACGTCTTCAGATGGTTGTAGAACGTTGGTAATCTGATGGAATCTATAATTGTGTGTAATCCTTCATTCACTATATTTATTAGTTATGAACTCAGAAATAGTAGAAGTAATAGTAGTAGTAGAAGTGGTAGCTGTAGTGGTAGTCGTTTGAAATTTAGTCTTTGTTTTTGGTGCTAGTAATATATTTTGGTTTTTAATATATTTTTCACTTTCAGTACGCTTGACAAGCGTAACAGTTTGACTAACTAAAGACGCTTCTACCCTTACCAACCAGAATTTAACTGTACCGACCCGCCCCCACCTGTGAACGGCGCGCGGGTGTGTGGTGAGTGGACTATAGACGCTTTTACTCCATAGAACTATAAATAGCAAAAGTGCTATTTATAGATCTATGTTTTACCCTTATCAACCAGAGTTTAACTGTACCGACCCGCCGCCACCTGTGAACGGCGCGCGTGTGTGTGGGGAGTGGACCCACGGCAGGTACTGCATCCCATCCTGCAACAGCCGGCACCAGCAGGTACTGCATCCCATCCTGCAACAGCAGACACCAGATGGTCCGAGCCACACCCCCTTTCTACAGGTGTGGTCTGGAGGGGACCTGGGACCCTGGCAAAGTTCACTCCCTGCTGTTTCCAGTCTGTGCCCGTAAGTTAAGTTAGTATTAATGGAAGACATAAGGACTTAAGTTGAAGATCATTGTCGTTTTCATTCTTTTGGTATGAAGCCAAGATCTCTTCTTTTTAAACTCTCGTATTGGGGGGAAAATAATAGAACGGCCCTCTTTAACTGTATTCTTTTTTACATTGTTTTTTTTCTCTCCACCGCCGATATATATGACGAAGTGTCACATATGACCACCGAATCTGTTAGAGTTTGCCTGGGGCTTTTACTGACAGTGAATCAATTACATGTAGTAAGAAAAACACGGCATCTAAAATTGGGATTGGGATTTCAAATCCGCAGTCTCCTCTTCAGGATCCACAAGGACTGTCCTTGGAGAACCATGTCCCCTAATGTCAGACTTATAGATGTGCTAACCTTGAAAAGAATCACTTCAATGGGTGCGTTATACTCAGAACAATCTTTTGTTACCAGGTATACAAAACAATATACACTTCCATTCTTACAAACTATTGAAAAGCTTAAAAGCATTGGAAAGGAAAATAATAAGACAAAGACCGAATGACGAGACAAGTGCAACAAATTAATGTAGAAACAAAGAAACATGGTAACATCGAATGGTATTAGTAAGAACGGAATGACAAATCAGGGATGGAAAAAGGTAAAAAATGTAGGTTAAAAATAAGAGGGATGACTCCAGGAAATAACAATGAGCTAAGTGTGTCAGGAGAGGAAACTGATAACACTATAAAGATCATTGCTTGCACACAATAATAATGGACACTGGTGGACTCAATTAACATGTTATCTCTAAGTTATACTTACTACATTTCTTTGGTCATAGTTTATATACTCGGACGAATCGGGTGTTATAAAATAATACACAGGCTGATGGCTGATCTACCTATTTTCAAACAGTACGTAAACATATCCCTACTGTGGAATTTTTGATAATGGTGAGTGGTATAAGGCGAGCTCTGTTAATAACTCTAAATCTATAGAGATTTAATGATATGGACATGATACAAGATCCGCAGTTTGCCAACAATGCGAGACAGTCAGACAAAGGGAGCTCTTGCCCCTTAAATGAGCCCAGACTGATAAGATATGAGTATTTTCGAATGAAGAGGAAGACATTTTAAAATAAACCAATAAACAATTTGATTCATGCTTGTACTGTGAAAGTCCTTTGTCAATTTTAACCTCTTTTTTCCGTCTGACTCAATCTGTATCACTGTCTATTTTTTGTCGCATTCTATCTCTCTCAATAGTTCTCTATCTACCCCACGCACTGTTGCTTTTACTGTCTTTGTTTATTTATGTCTGTTTCCATAAACAAATAAAGTTAGCATAGACGTGAAAGCACCCTTACTTCGAGGAGTTTTTCGTCTGTGCACTGTTTTGCTATTGCGAATCCAGGAGAGGCTTTGAATAAATAATGTTTAACTCCCCAAGGGACATTCTAGATTGCTGCGGTCCCTGGCTTTTAAGGATGACAAGTGTTCAGAAGTCGTAGCAACAACGAACAAACAACGTTTTTTTAAACAAAGCTAAAAACACACACAAAACAACTAAGCGAGTGACTCGCTTAATAATAATGTAGACTTAGGGATAAATACAGTTTGTATCATCTTCATAATCCCTTTGATAACACCATTCCTCTCTAGCAGGCTGAAAAATGAAACTAAGATATTGTGAAAGGGAAAATCTTTGCTGTTTTAGCTGTTAGTCGAAAAATTATGACATTTTCCCCGTTGTAATCCTTGGTTTAATGCTGCCTTTTAAACTTACAGATGTATGCGTATGATCAGTGTTCCTGTCTACCATTATTATTACTGCAATCTTTCAATGTCATTTAAATATTTAGGGATAATAGTCACACATGTTCAACTTAGTTACACTAACACACTTGGGTTGGGTTGGTTCAACGTCCAACATCAACAGGCTATATTGTGGACGAATATCAATATCGACTTCTGACAATTTTATGTGCTGCCACACACTAGATAGGGCGGATGTCAGTCGGTTACATTAGACTGACACCGACCCAACCAGTAAAGGTAATAGGGGCACAAAAATACATATTAATTTAAAATACACATAGATAGGCTATAGAGGAAGCATACCAATTAATAATATTGAGATAGAAATAATTTAGCTTTAGGATTATTAGGTCTAGGACCGTAAGTACAATATCGCGGTAGCTAACGACTCGTCGTAAGCCTTCTTACTCTCATAGTCTTAGGACGCTACTACGCCGCTGTACGTTCTACCTTAGAGCTCAGCAGATTAGAACCCTTCTAACTGAAGACCCAGAATCGCCTTTTATCACTCGCACTATTACTCAAAGAAAAGGTGACTTATGCCTCTAAACCACTACGCTCCTTAAAAAAAATAGGTCAAGTAAACGTGCAAAACGCTCGGTCATTTGTGCGGATGATAAATGAATGAAAGTAGTACAAAGCAAGCCAGGTACTTTGTAAAAAGAAAGGCTAATTATGGACAAGCGCCATTTGTTCAGGTCGTAAAAATTGGACTGTGATCACATAGGCGTGCGAGAATCTACGTCAACCCACTAATGTCAGACTTATAGATGAGCTAACCTTGAAAAGAATCACCTCAATGTATGCCTTTTTTAGACTTCCATTCTTACAAACTATAGAAAAGCTTTAAAGCAGGGAAAAGGAAAACAATAAAATAAAGACAAGACTGAATGACGAGACACTTAAGTGCAAAATTTAAATGTAGAAACAAAGAAACATGATAACATTGAATAGTATTAGTGAGAACGGAATGACAAATCAGGGATGGAAAAAGGTAAAAATGTAGGTTTAAAATTAGAGGGATGACTCCAGGAAATGACAATGAGCTAAGTGTGTCAGGAGAGTAAACTGAGAACACTATAAAAGTCATTGATTGCACACAATAATAATGGGGGCTGGTGACTCCATTAACATGTTATTATTAAGTTGTACTTGCTACATTTCATTGGTCATGATTTATATTCTCGGACGAATCGGGTGTTATAAAATAATACACAGGCTTATGGCTGATCTACCTATTTTCAAACAGTAAAGTAAACATATTCCAACAATGGAGTTTTTGATAAAAGTGAGTGGTCTAAAGCGAGCTGTTTTAATAACTCTAAATACCTAGAGATTCAATGATATGGACATGACACAAGATCCACACAGTTTGGTACTATGTAAAAAGAAATGATAATTATGGAAAAGCATCATTTTTTTTTAGGTCGTGAAAATTGGACCGTGGTCACATAGGCTTGCTTGAGACAGCGGCCATAGCTAGAGAATCCAGGGTCCGCTGAAAACTCAAAGACGTCAATTTAAAAGTATATCCCAGCTCTAGAGATACAGGGTCTAATGAAAACACACAGACGTCAATTTAAAAGTATACCCCAACTCTAGAGATAGTTCTACCTTTTGAGTTAGTGTGAGTGCCGTATTGGTAAAATTACTACATGTATCTGAAACCCATCATGAAGAGTAACACAGCTATTGTTGTATAGAGTTTTTGGCTTCGAAAAATGTCGGCATGTTATGGTAGAGTTATGTCCATCAATATAACCTCGTGTGTTTTGGGACCCCGCCTCATTTACGCTGGGTGCATGTTTTCTCATTACATTTCTAGAGCATCCCTCTCCTAGGTGTATATCTCGTAAGCTGCCACCAAATATTTATACTTCTTTCATATTTTCGTGTATAAACTTCTAGCAAAGACTTTCATGTTCTATTGCACAATGTTTTCCTATCGCACTAAGCTCAACTTACAACATAATGATGTTCCCCGTAGGTGTCCACCCGTCTGCCTACGCCATCTACGGGGACGCGAGGTTCACAAGCAATAGCGGGTGTGCGTCTGGCATGAAGGACAAACTCCGCGCGAAAATCAGCCTCATTCTGGGCCAGCTTCAAGACGTCCTTGACCTTTGCAAGGACTGGAGCGGGGATTGCGACTACCAGAGCGAGCTGGACGTAAAGTGTGCGTCACGTGACTCCAGTTCTGCCCGTAGAAGCAAAAGGACTGTTGCCGTGGAAACGGAATACCCTGTTCAGCTGCGTCTTAATTTGACCAGTGGAATGTGAGTACATCAAATGAATTAACCATTTGTACACAATAATGATACAAAAGATTTTGGAAATAATATGTAAACTGATAAGTTCTGAAAAGTCAAAGACTCTTATGCTTTAGTCTTATTATATCTTTTGCTAAAAAAATATCGTTGTTCACAGCTTTCGTTTGTCGTTGAAAGAAGCGAATTTTGTAAAGTTAATCCTGTTGGGTGACAGTGAAAAACAGTCACACTTAAAATATCCAAAACTAATTGGACGTTCACAGAATGTTTTATGTCATAAATTGACAGCTCCACTGTTCCGGAAAACATAAGACAATATTACTGAGACTTATGGTCACTGCTTTCCTGTGCACCGTACCGTCACCACTCAAGGGCGAAACACGCCATGTGTGAATGGCAAGACACACACTACACCTAGTAGACGGTCAGCGGTTTGATCCTCAATATGGCCGCCTTGCCTCCTGTTGTTTGGCTTGATTCAGCGTGAAGTGACTGGCTGGGACAGACATCCATGTATCATGGTCCGTCTATGCATCTCTGCTCCTAAAATTGTTAGAATTGGCCTTGGGACCTGTTTACAAGTCTATAATTTGTTGACGATGGGCGACAAAGTAATCAACAATCCAAACTAAAAAATTTCTATTTATACCTCGTATATAGATCGTATAATCCACCCCGTCTCTCTCTCTTTCTCTCTCTCTCTCTCTCTCTTTTTCTCTCTCTCCCTCTCTCTCCCTCTCTCTCTCCATCTCTCTTCTTTATCTAAAAGAAATAGAACGTAACACATCAAAGTGAAAGCGACCATTATTAATTAATCGAGTTACAGCAATACAAACATGAATCACATTTTTTCCCCTCTCCTCCAAAAAATCTTCTTTTTAGGTAATATCTAAACATCCGGTAATTATTATCAATTCATGGATTAACAACCCGTAACAGTTTTAAACCAGCAGTCTCCTTCCGACGGAAGCAACAGATCGTAACGAACTAAATTGCTGGCGGTCGTTATTTATTCACGGAGTAAGAACAATAACTCTACCAGTATCGAACTCCGCCAGCCTCCTTTTGAAAAGACTTTGCGACCCACAAAACGATACGGATGACACAATCGCGCCCTTTAGTGCAGTAAGTGTGGTCACTAACCGCTGGGTTTATGGGTGGTGTCCGAGCAGAGCGGGGAGTGCAGTAAGTGTGGTCACTAACCGCTGGGTTTATGAGATCTAGTTAACTTTAACTCTTTCGTTACTGCCTATTTATAGCTGTTCGGCATGAAACGGCACGGAGGGTTTATTGTCTCCTACAAAAAGCAAACTGCCCATAATGTAGGCTTATAATATATCATTTTTCTTGGATTTGAATGGAGAATCAAAAAACATATGTAAAAAAGTTCAGTTTTTAACTTTAAATAGCCCTAAGTAGGCTTGTCGGTTTCATGCGCTAGATCAAAACTTTAAATAGCCCTAAGTAGGCTTGTCTGTTTCATGCGCTAGATCAAGTTAACTTTAAATAGCCCTAAGTAGGCTTGTCGGTTTCATGCGCTAGATCAAGTTAACTTTAAATAGCCTTAAGTAGCCTTGTCGGTTTCATGTGACGCAACCTAAAGCTTAATTTGAGGGCTGCCAAAAATCATCCATTAGGATGCCTCTACACCCAAACTGGAAAATACAGCTACAGTATGGTACCCTTACAAAATGGAGGATATCACCGCATCAATTAAAATTTAAGGAGTAGCAGCCCGTATTGTTACAAACCGACATAGAAGCACCATCAGTGTGGGCGACATGCTCTAAATTATAAACTGGGAGATCCTGCAACATTGTCGTAAAACCTTTAGACTCGCTCGCTTCTTGAGACTGCAAATATAAAGAGAGATAAATCACAGCAAGCTGTATATTTGTGCAAGACCATGTCAAGTTTCAACAGACAATTGAAAAGAATTCCCTGCAAGAAAGAAATTCAACTATAATCCTCTTCCCGAAAATAGTGCGAGAATGGAACAACATCCCTCAGAACTGAGAAAGCTGCGGATGTTCCAAGAAGAAGAAGAAGAAGAAGAAGAAGAAGAAGAAGAAGAAGAAGAAGAAGAAGAAGAAGAAGAATAAGAAGAAGAAG
>RQTK01000969.1:131218-161028 GCA_003991915.1 Elysia chlorotica
AAGAAGAAGAAGAAGAAGAAGAAGAAGAAGAAGAAGAAGAAGAAGAAGAAGAAGAAGAAGAAGAAGAAGAAGAAGAACAAAAGAGAAGAAGAAGAAGAAGAAGAAGAAGAAGAAGAAGAAGAAGAAGAAGAAGAAGAAGAAGAAGAAGAAGAAGAAGAAGAAGAAGAAGAAGAAGAAGAAGAAGAAGAAGAAGAAGAAGAAGAAGAAGAAACGTAATAGTAATAAGAAAAAGAAACATTTTAGTTTGAGCCCCCTTTTAACAGTGGGAATTAACAGACATTTTCCGAAAGAGGTACCGTATAACAAAAGGTAGAGCAGATTGAGGAATATAACAAAGGCAGTTAACAGTGCATAGTGCAGCGAGTTTTACGACTAAGAACCCTGATTCCTCAGATAAAGTGAAGACAGTACATATAAATTGAGCAGGAATCTGGTTATGTGTGAATTGAATTTTCACATTATATTTCTTAAAGTGCTAATTCTTTGATTTACATGGTAGAAGTCAGGGTGCGACAAATATTAGTGCCTAATTATTTCATTAATTTTATCCGCCGGCCTTTAAAAAGGACTTGAAGAAGCTAAGCAATAATGTTACCCATGGTGGTACACAAGTCAATGAGATTAAGTTAATGTTTGTCGAAATCCGAGATGAAAGATGTTGACCGTGCCAGATAGCTACCTTTTGAGATAGTGTGGTAGATAGGGAATTTTATCTGAAGTGGGGGCCGCATTCAATGCCACAGCACTCACGACGTGGTGGATAAAGCAGATACCTTTAGTAAAGCCAATAGAGATGCCAACCCACAGCTTCACTAAGTGTATGATTTCATCTAAATCGACACAAAAGTATATAACATTCAGTCATAACTGAAAAAAATGGTGAAAAGTAGTAGAGGTAGACAAATAATAACCTTTTTAGATAGCTTTAACACATGGGCAACCAATAGAGCCAGGAGCAATTAAGACTGTTTAAAGTTCTCTGAGCAAAGGATGAGTGGTGTGCCACACGCTAGACCCGGTACTTAATGATGATAATAATAATGATGTTGGTGATGATGATGATGATGATGATGATGATGATGATGATGATGATGATGATGATGATGATGATGATGATGATGATGATGATGATGATGATGATGATGATGATGATGATGATGTTAATGATGATGATATGTATAATAAAAGACGCATAGATACCCTTTTTGGCGGAAAGTTGTCAACTTCCCCTTGGAGTTGATCACCAGACCTGCTCTAAATTCACTTCCGAATAACTCGCGGGGTGGAGAATAATGGATGAGGAGATGGTGTCGGGGCCGAGTGGGTCACTGACCTTTCCAACCAGAGTTTCCGGTACTCGTGAACTGAGGGTGGAGAGCCGCTGATTTTCACTCGCATGTTCCAGGCAGGGTTTCCTTTACCCCCTGATCGAACAAATGACACCCGCTATCTTCGACTTCGCCCCACGAACATTTCGGTGCATTACTTTGAGATAGCTTCGAGTTCTAAGTGAGACAAGGTCCTTCCTGTTTTTGTTTTGTTTCGTTTTGTTTCTGTCTTTTTTTTCTTTTAGTCTTCGCTTCCAGTTCTTTGAACTTAAGCACTAAAACAAAAACAGAACACAAAAAAAAAGAAAAAAAAGAGAAGGAAAACGTGAAACTGATGGGCGTTTCTCAAGTTTTGATCAAAGTAAAAACACAGATAAACAAATTGTTAAGAATAAAAATGTTAATTACAGTTATTATTATGATGGTTTTTGAAAAAAAAGGAGTAGTAGTAGTAGTAGTAGTAGTAGTAGTAGTAGTAGTAGTAGTAGTAGTAGTAGTAGTAGTAGTAGTAGTAGTAGTAGTAGTAGTAGTAGTAGTAGTAGTAGTAGTAGTAGTAGTAGTTATTGTTGTTGTTGTTGTAGCAGTAGTAGTCGTAGCAGTAGCAGTAAATGTTGTAATAATCTATGGTCCAAATTCATTATGAAAATGGAGAAACATCTGCTCTAAACGACTTGAAACTTTTTGTGAGCGATAATTGCAAAGATGAAACTTTAAACTTCAGGTTCAGGCAAATTCTTTTTAAAATCTTTGCAAACGCCATTTTTTAAGTTTTTGATAGATCAGAAGGAAGTAAAATTATCCAAAACGATCGCTCTATTTTTATAACCGTCATCTTATTTTCTCTGTCCTTTCTGTCATATTGTTTGCTAGTGGAGTGTCCAGTGGGATACTTCTCCGGCCGCTCGGACAGCGCGGGGGGAGCCTGCCTGCCGTGTCCTAGAGGCTACTTCAGTGACCAGACCGCCCAGACCAGCTGTACACGGTGCGGCTCAAACCTGACCACTCTGCAGGAAGGGTCAGTCAGCCAGGCGGACTGTGTCGGTGAGAATGCGTTGGGGTTGTTGTTGCTTAGTGCCTGTCAGCTTTATTATAGACTTTATTGTGGATGGGTCTTAAGGCTAACGTCTGATAATTGTACATGCTGCCACACAGATGCGTTATGGGGATACCATGACTCCTCACAGTCTGTCACAGTATTCTGACACCGAACTTACCAGTAGGGGAACATGGTCAGGATTCAGTTCTCTGAAATAAAGCTCTTTCTTAGATTCCTAAGGAGGTCACAAGCGATGACGGGGCTCAAACTCAACGACTGACAATTCTACATGCTGCCACAGAGCTTGTGCAGACATACCAAAACTTTTGTCTCGCCTATCTTGCCTATCACTATATACCAACTAGAAGGGTACGAATTTTTAGAAATAAGTTAACGCAATCCTGGGCTCTATACACCCTGAACCTCCTAAATAGAAGGCAATGACTCAAGCCCTTTAGCAAGTGCAACCCCTTGGCAGATTTAATTCTGGGCCGTCTGCTTCTTTATCAGCAGGATTTCCAGCCTAATTCGCCAATCTCTATCAATCTGTTTTTACTAGTGCCCCAAAGGCAGTTGACTTTTAAAGGCCCTACCAACTTGGATTGATAGTCTGGTACAGAAGTTAATTTCCAAGGTCCATTGGGACCAAAATCAAATTAAAGCTCCTCACGTTTTTTTAAACTTTGTCTTCTTTATAGATTTCACTGTCATGATGTTTTGAATATATTCATAAGGGATTTCTGTGGATTATAATCGAAAAACTTTAGTTGAAAAAGCTGTGTTAGGTAGCATAGATAGTAGGAAAAAAATTATATTAATGACCCAGCCAATGAAACCATCACTTTTGGTTTTGTTTATTGATTCTTTCTTATCTTGTTTTTGTTGCTTTGCTTTTACTCCTACCGGGAACTGAAGTCCGTTTCCAGAATGGTTGAATTTTGAACTAAGACAAAAAAAAGTTTGACAGGATATGGACTATATTTTTAGAAACAATGCAAGGGAATCTAGGATTAAAGGGTGAAATATATCAAACCAATGTAATGTTTCTGCACATTTAATCAAGCTTCATTTACTTTTGTTACCCGCGTTGTTTTCTTTTTGTTCATGTTTTTGACAGTTTGTGAAGCCTTCAATCTAATTTTACTTTCGTATTCTTCAATTTATCCCATATTTCATATGACCTTCAAGCATTACTGTCCTACTGCTGTAAAAAAACGTTTATCTCTCGGGGTAACAACAAGTTTTTTAAATATTATATGCTATTTTTCCTCAACCAATTAGTCAGTCATACTCACGATTCCCTAATTCTTTTTCTAGCGGTACTTTAAGCTACACAGGTCTAGAGATATCAAACCATATGGGATGTTGAAGCAACTATTCAAACTTTACAGGTTGTCTAACCAATCATTCTAATGTAACGTTTTAGTTGTACTCAAACCAAACGAAACGAACTTGTGCGGAATCGAAAAAAATACATTTTTGACCAACAGTGGGATTCGAATCGGAAATGTCCCGACTGTGAGACCAACGCTCTATCACTTACGCCAGTTGGATTCCCACCCCCACCTCCAGCAAAAAGGGGTAGGGAAATACGTATCTATATGCTTTTCAGCATGAGTTTGGCCACTCTGATTTTAATATCTTCCTTTACACAGAATCCTGCAGCCCTGGGTCTTACTACAGCACCGAGACCACACGATGCCACCTGTGCCCGCTGGGGCAGTACCAGGAGATGAGTGGTCAGTCCACCTGTAACTCGTGCCCACCTGGCCTCAGCACACGGACCCCAGGCGAGACTCGGTCCTCAGGTTGTCAAGGTCGGTCCCCGGTTATGTCCTGGAGGATTTCGCTAATAGATTGGTACTCTGAACAATTAACAACCGGATTGGTATTGTGGGGAATTCGCAAATTTAGTGGAATCCTGGTGTATTTCATAAAAAAATGGGATCTTTCGGTATTTACAAACAGGATGAGTTCCTGTACATGTGGTATTTGCAAATAGAATTGGGTGCAAATATTTCTGAACCCAATGCTGATTAAAAATACCGCATGTACAGCAACTCAACGCATTCTGTTTGTAAATACCGAAGAAACGAGTATTGAAAGACCATTTTAAGACCATTTTCTCTTTCTCTATTACAAACAGTTATAGTTAATGTGCTCTAATATACGCCATGCACTCTGAGAACCTCAATGGCCGTATGTCTCCTCTTCTGTATAGGGGTCATCTGGCGCAGGTGGTAGAGCGTCGGTCTCTCAACCGCGAGATCCCTGGGTCGAAACCCAGTTCGTCCCCTGCTGTCAGTATAATATGACCAACTGATACCACAGTCATGGTATCTCGCACTGTCTCTGTGTAGCGGATCATTAATGTTAGACATCAGTTTTGGGACCTGTTTACAACGAATAACCTTTTTAGTACTGACACCAAAAGACAAGTCAGAAACCTCACTGGCCCTGCATCTCTCCCCCTGTAGACGTGTGTGGTGCTGGTCAGGAGCTCTGGCTAGCTGGTCAGTGCAGGAAGTGTCCGGTGGGGACCTACAAGCAGCACGCCCAGGTCTTCTGCACGCCATGCCCGTATGGAACCACCTCGGCAGGAGAGGGCGCCACGTCAGTGGACATGTGTGACTTAGGTGAGTGTTCTCTATAGAGGGAGGGAGAGGACATGTGTGACTTAGGTGAGTGTTCTCTATAGAGGGAGGGAGAGGACATGTGTGACTTAGGTGAGTTCTCTATAGAGGGAGGGAGAGGACATGTGTGACTTAGGTGAGCTTCTCTATAGAGGGAGGGAGAGGACATGTGTGACTTAGGTGAGCTTCTCTATAGAGGGAGGGAGAGGACATGTGTGACTTAGGTGAGTGTTCTCTATAGAGGGAGGGAGAGGACATGTGTGACTTGGGTGAGTGTTCTCTATAGAGGGAGGGAGAGGACATGTGCGACTTAGGTGAGCGTTCTCTATAGAGGGAGGGAGAGGACATGTGCGACTTAGGTGAGCGTTCTCTATAGAGGGAGGGAGAGGACATGTGTGACTTGGGTGAGTGTTCTCTATAGAGGGAGGGAGAGGACATGTGTGACTTAGGTCAGTGTTCTCTATAGAGGGAGGGAGAGGACATGTGTGACTTAGGTGAGTGTTCTCTATAGAGGGAGGGAGAGGACATGTGTGACTTAGGTGAGTGTTCTCTATAGAGGGAGGGAGAGGACATGTGTGACTTAGGTGAGTGTTCTCTATAGAGGGAGGGAGAGGACATGTGTGACTTAGGTGAGTGTTCTCTATAGAGGGAGGGAGAGGACATGTGTGACTTAGGTGAGTGTTCTCTATAGAGGGAGGGAGAGGACATGTGTGACTTAGGTGAGTGTTCTCTATAGAGGGAGGGAGAGGACATGTGTGACTTAGGTGAGTGTTCTCTATAGAGGGAGGGAGAGGACATGTGTGACTTAGGTGAGTGTTCTCTATAGAGGGAGGGAGAGGACATGTGTGACTTAGGTGAGTGTTCTCTATAGAGGGAGGGAGAGGACATGTGTGACTTAGGTGAGTGTTCTCTATAGAGGGAGGGAGAGGACATGTGTGACTTAGGTGAGTGTTCTCTATAGAGGGAGGGAGAGGACATGTGTGACTTAGGTGAGTGTTCTCTATAGAGGGAGGGAGAGGACATGTGTGACTTAGGTGAGTGTTCTCTATAGAGGGAGGGAGAGGACATGTGTGACTTAGGTGAGTGTTCTCTATAGAGGGAGGGAGAGAACATGTGTGACTTAGGTGAGTGTTCTCTATAGAGGGAGGGAGAGGACATGTGTGACTTAGGTGAGTGTTCTCTATAGAGGGAGGGAGAGAATTCTCCCCCTCTCTCCGGGTTTAACGTCTCCTAGGTTCCCCTGGGGGATCCTATACGGCGACAGTGACTTCGGTGAGGCGCACACAGGTGCATTGTATACCTGATTATCGGTAACGTTCGACGGATACCAGTTAGAGAAAGTGACATTCTTTAAACATTGTATTATTAGTAACGTTTATCCTAAGTGAGTCAGAAATAGGGACATTAATGTATATTGTGTTACCATTAATGTTCAACAAAGGTAAATGAAATACTGATACATCTCGCATTGGGGGAAGTAAAAAAGACACATGTAAAAAAACAACTCATGAAATTTATTGGAACCCCCGAAAATCTCTGTTAATTTGCTTCCTTAAATGTACAAAAAGGCTATGACACTTTTTCCTGAACAATTTACTATTATGGTATATCCTAGCGTTTTGAGTTTCAAGCCACCATTTTTGTCTTTTTATTGTTAAATTGGCTAAATTGGTGAATCTATCTTATATGAAATGTCATTCGAAATAAATTGTATTATATTGTATTATATCCGTGTTCTCTATCTGTTATGTAGGGGAAATAATTTACTAGACTTATTACCAAAACCAAGGGAAACAATTTATAATGCCTGTAATTATGCACATGAACGATAACTCTTTATTTTGTATTATATTTCACATTTCATGTTTCCCTAACAATATGTCAATGTATATACTGTATTTAATATTGTTTAATGTATATCATACTATGCTGATTATTTGCTCATGTTAAGAGTGACTGAGTATTGTGTGCGTGTTTATTATTTTGTCATCTGTACATTACTATGATTATGTGATCAACCTATCTTGTACATGGATAATGATGTTATGACACCTCAAAGTAAATAAACGTGTTTGCAATTCACCAATCCAAGATTTCCCGCGTTCCTGTTTTTCAAGTTCAAGAATTTCAAGTTGTTACAAGCAAGAAACACAACACTGGCGACGAGAATCGGATCTACACGCTTGGTGAGAAACCTAGTTACTACACACTAGTTTACACGGCCCTGCCTACCTGCCCTGCTGCCCAAGCCAGCCGCTGCCTGCTGAGAACTACACACCAAGCCAGCCAAGCCACTCTCCGGGTTTAACGTCTCCTAGGTTCCCCTGGGGGATCCTATACGGCGACAGTGACTTCGGTGAGGCGCACACAGGTGCATTGTATACCTGATTATCGGTAACGTTCGACGGATACCAGTTAGAGAAAGTGACATTCTTTAAACATTGTATTATTAGTAACGTTTATCCTAAGTGAGTCAGAAATAGGGACATTAATGTATATTGTGTTACCATTAATGTTCAACAAAGGTAAATGAAATACTGATACATCTCGCATTGGGGGAAGTAAAAAAGACACATGTAAAAAAACAACTCATGAAATTTATTGGAACCCCCGAAAATCTCTGTTAATTTGCTTCCTTAAATGTACAAAAAGGCTATGACACTTTTTCCTGAACAATTTACTATTATGGTATATCCTAGCGTTTGGAGTTTCAAGCCACCATTTTTGTCTTTTTATTGTTAAATTGGCTAAATTGGTGAATCTATCTTATATGAAATGTCATTCGAAATAAATTGTATTATATTGTATTATATCCGTGTTCTCTATCTGTTATGTAGGGGAAATAATTTACTAGACTTATTACCAAAACCAAGGGAAACAATTTATAATGCCTGTAATTATGCACATGAACGATAACTCTTTATTTTGTATTATATTTCACATTTCATGTTTCCCTAACAATATGTCAATGTATATACTGTATTTAATATTGTTTAATGTATATCATACTATGCTGATTATTTGCTCATGTTAAGAGTGACTGAGTATTGTGTGCGTGTTTATTATTTTGTCATCTGTACATTACTATGATTATGTGATCAACCTATCTTGTACATGGATAATGATGTTATGACACCTCAAAGTAAATAAACGTGTTTGCAATTCACCAATCAAAGATTTCCCGCGTTCCTGTTTTTCAAGTTCAAGAATTTCAAGTTGTTACAAGCAAGAAACACAACACTGGCGACGAATGGGATCTACACGCTTGGTGAGAAACCTAGTTACTACACACTAGTTTACACGGCCCTGCCTACCTGCCCTGCTGCCCAAGCCAGCCGCTGCCTGCTGAGAACTACACACCAAGCCAGCCAAGCCTGCCTGCTGAGAGCTACACACCAAGCCAGCCAAGCTCAGCTGACCTCAAGCCTTTCTCTGACCAAGAAAGCACACTACTGTACAGTCTGCCTGCTAGCCTACTAAGCACTGACTTCAAGCCTTCCTCTGCCTAAGGAAGCACACAGGAACCGGGGATTTCTGGTGAATATCTCGCCTACTCGGCGGGGAACAATTTTTTTCGATAGATCTAGTGCGAAGACTTATATTCCGCTCTCATGTGTCTATAAGTCTAAGCACGAGGATTTATCATTGCGAAGACTTATATTCCGCTCTCATGTGTCTATAAGTCTAAGCACGAGGATTTATCATTGCGACGACTTATATTCCGCTCTTATGTGTCTATAAGTCTAAGCAAGGATTTATCTGTCCGCTTCATTGTCTCGATAAGTCTTCGTAGACTTATCTGTCCGCTCCTCTATTGTCTCGATAAATCTAGTGCAAAGATTTATCACGTCCGCTCCCAGTCTCTTGACAACTCCCCGAGTTGGTCACGCTTCGTCTCCGATTTTACTCCATCGGGAGTTAAATCAAGTTTTAACCAACAATTTTAACCAGGCCGGCCAACGTCTTGCTCCGTTTGCTGTCCTTCTCAGGACAAAACGACAAGAGTCAAACCCATTCGTCTGTCCGATCAACTGCTCGTGTTGTTTGCTGTCCTTCTAAGGACAAAACACCGAGCAAGCGTGAGTCGAGAACTTCAACTCAGAAGCCATGTCTCGCTCACAGTCGCAGTCCCAAGATGAGTTGATCCGACTCTTACGGGAGCAGATGAGCCAGCAACAGCAGCAGATGGAAGCCCTCCTAGCTCTAGTTCAACAGAGCAAACCTGCTATAACAAATACAAAATTTGGAGAGTTCGACCCTTCGACAGAGCTATGGGCGGACTACTGGGCCCGCTTTGAGACCTTTACAAAAGCGAACGCTATACCTGACGAGAGGCGAGCGGAGATTTTTCTCACCAACCAGACAAACTCTATCTACAAGTTGGTGAAGAACTTGGCCCAGCAGCAGACGCCACCGAGAGACGTCAACAACCTCACGATGGCAGAGATTGAGACATACATGGCGGACCAGTTCAACCCGAAACGTTTCGTGGTGAGGGAGCGTTTCAAGTTTTGGACAAACACAGAGCGGAAACCAGGGGAGACAGTGCACGTATCCGGCAAGAAGCTGCCACCTGCGACTTCGCCTCCATCAGCGATCCCCTGGACGAAGCCATGAGAACGCGATTTGTGTGCTCAATACACAATGAGAGCACAATAAAAGCTCTGTTCAAGATTAAAAATGACGAGCTTACCTTCACCCGCGCCATAGAAATCGCAGCAGAGGCAGAGGAGGCAACCAGGGTGGCCAAAGAAACCCTGGGAACGCGAGAACTGGAAATGCACAAGCGGAATCCAGCAACCAAACCGTTTGTGCACAAGCCGCAGCAGCCGCAACAGAACCAACAAAACTGGCAGCAGCAACAGCATAGAAAAGGATCGCACCAGCGACCAACACAGCGACGCTGCAGCAGATGTGATGGAGCTCATACACCCGAGAGCTGCCGGTTTGCTACTGCCATATGTCGTTTCTGCAACATCAAGGGGCATATAGAAGCGGCCTGCAGAAAGAAGAAGCACCAGAGAGTGAAGATAGTGAAGACTGTCAGGGGCTCAGCTGCCAAACCCTTGACGCAACAGTGCTTCCTGTCGGGGCATCCTGTCCGCCTTGAGGTTGACACAGGCTCCAGAGACAACTTCATCTCGCTGAGCACCTGGCACCAGATCGGTCGACCCAAGATGTCTCCCACAAGTAACCAGTACCGTTGTGCCTCTAATCAAAACCTACCATTGTTGGGGGTCACAACGGTACCTACATCAACTGCCAAGACTTCAAGAGGGAAGCCACAAAAGTTTGTGGTGACAAATCTTCACCTGAACATAATCGGCCGAGAGACGTGTAGGAACCTGGGTCTATCCCTAGACCAGCTGCTGTTCAGTGATTTGAAAAAGGTATTTGAAGACATCCAGCCAGACGCGACCCTGCAGAGCTCATGTCAGCAGCTGTGCAGGGAGTTTCCAGATCTCTTCAAGGAGGAGTTGGGGACGTTGAAAGATTACGAACTGGAGGTGCGCTTCAGACCAGACACGCATCCAGTCTTCCACAAGCCACGTCCTGTTCCTATAGCCGTGCAGGAGGACTTGGATGCTGCCATACAAGCCGGCATCAAGAAGGGCATCTGGGAGCCAGTTCAGTTCAACCCTTATGGTACTCCCGTAGTGCCAATCAAGAAGACGTCCCACGGCCAGACCAGCATCAGAGTCTGCGGTGACTATTCTGTCACTGTCAATCAGCAACTAGAGACACACCGTCACCCGATGCCTTTGCCAGAGGAGCTGATGCGGAGACTGGGCCGAGGCCACAGCTTCACAAAGATTGACCTGGCAGATGCCTATAACCAGATCTGCCTTGGACCAGAGTCGCAAAAGAAACTGGCCCTCAGCACCCACAGAGGAGTCCTGCTACAGAAACGCCTGCCTTTTGGAATAACCTCTGCCCCTGGTTATTTCCAACAGATAATGGACCAGCTGACACAAGACTTGCCCGGTGTCGCAGTCTACCTAGACGACATCTTGGTGAGCGGCAACAACGCGGAGGAACATCTGCAGAACCTCCGACGCCTACTCCAGCGCCTTCAAGACAACGGACTGCGCTGCAGACGAGAGAAGTGTTCCTTTGCTCAGCCCTACGTCGAGTACCTGGGGCACTACCTATCCAAGGACGGCGTTGCCAAGGGTCCCAAAGCAGACGCTATTATCAAGATGCCTGCTCCTACCAGCGTGGCCAGCCTCAGATCTTTCTTGGGGCAGGTCCAATTTTACAGTAAATTTCTCCCAGACCTGTCGACAACCCTGGAACCGCTGTACCAGCTGACGAAGAAGGACACCCAGTGGCAGTGGAGTGCTTCAGAAGATGCCGCGTTCCAGAAAGTTAAGACGTTGCTGAGTACTGACACCGTACTCGCCCACTTCAACCCTGCTTTGGAGGTGGGCATTTCCTGCGACGCCTCAGACGTGGGAATTGGCTGCGTGCTGTTCCACAGATACAGCGACGGCAGTGAGAGACCCATTGCCAATGCATCAAAAACATTGACGCAGACCCAAAGAAGATACAGCCAGATCCAAAAGGAGGCTCTTGCTATAATCTTTGGCCTCCACAAGTTCCACCAATTTTTGTACGGCCGAAAGTTCATCCTGATAACGGACCACAAGCCACTGATCGCGCTATTCGGTCCAACAAAGCCGATTCCAGCACTGGCCGCTAACAGACTTGCAAGGTGGGCTCTCACTCTGAGCCAGTACGACTACAAAATTGAATACAGAAAGACAGCAGACCATGGCAATGCAGACGCCCTGAGCAGACTGCCTATGGGTGCAGATCATCTTTCGACAGGGAGGAGAATGGTGCAGACTCGACCACAATCTGCACCATCAAACTTATTAATAGTCAGATGACCACAGCAGATCCGAAAGCGTTAGAGAAATCCACATCAACAGATGCCATCCTCACCACAGTGATGAAGTTCTTGCAGCATGGTTGGCCAAAGAACATTCCTGACCAGATAAAACCATTCTTCGCTCTTCGAGACTCTCTGACTCATGTAAATGGTTGCCTTTTCTACGGCCACAGAGTTGTGGTCCCGACATCTCTGCAGTCCCAGATCCTTCAAATCTTACATCTGGGGCATTTCGGAATGCAGAGGATGAAGCAGTTAGCACGCACCGCTGTCTACTGGCCCCGCATTGACACAGACATTGAAGACATCGCTCGGCATTGCAAGGCCTGCAACGAGCACCAGAAGCTGCCTCCCAAGCAGCCATCGCATCCCTGGATCACTCCAGACAAACCTTGGAGCCGCGTTCACATTGACCATGCCATCAACTTCAGAGGTCACAACTGGTTGGTCATGGTGGACGCCTTCTCCAAGTACCCCTGTGTGCATCTCATGTCCTCCATCTCTACGAAGGCGACGACCCGGAAACTGGATGAGGACTTTGCCCACTTTGGCTACCCACACGCCATTGTGACCGACAACGCAGCCTGCTTCTCATCCGCGGAGTTCCAGACCTGGTGTGAGCAGCGGGGGATTCAACACCTGCATGGAGCCCCCTATCACCCCGAGACCAACGGAGCAGCCGAGAGACTGGTACAGACCTTCAAGCAGTCTCTCAAGAAGTCCGACCTACCTCCTGCCGACGCCCTTCAGGAGTTTCTCATGCACTACCGCCGCACGCCGCTGGCCAGTGGTAGCAGTCCCAGTGAGCTCCTGAATGGACGGCAGATCCGCACCAAACTCGACGTCATCGTCCCAGCGCAGAGACTGACCCCAGCCACAGTTCGGAGAGAGCCGGCACCTGCCCGCCGTCTCACCAAAGACAGTCCCTGTTTTGCCCTCTCTTACAAAGCGGGGCGCAGAGACACGTGGCGACCAGCCGTGGTGACTGCTTACCTTGGTCACCAACTTTTCGAGGTCCGTGTGCTTCCAGACGGCCCGACGTGGAGACGACACGTCGACCAACTGCGACCTCGACACGCACGTCATCAGCATGGACATATTGTGAACTCTGATAAGTCTTAGATTGTGATTATTTGAAGAACTGTTGATGGACACTTTCATTTAGTCTTCATGCTTTCAGACTGAAGGGGAGGTGTTATGTAGGGGAAATAATTTACTAGACTTATTACCAAAACCAAGGGAAACAATTCTTTATTTTGTATTATATTTCACATTTCATGTTTCCCTAACAATATGTCAATGTATATACTGTATTTACTATTGTTTAATGTATATCATACTATGCTGATTATTTGCTCATGTTAAGAGTGACTGAGTATTGTGTGCGTGTTTATTATTTGTCATCTGTACATTACTATGATTATGTGATCAACCTATCTTGTACATGGATAATGATGTTATGACACCTCAAAGTAAATAAACGTGTTTGTAATTCACCAATCCAAGATTTCCCGCGTTCCTGTTTTTCAAGTTCAAGAATTTCAAGTTGTTACAAGCAAGAAACACAACAATAATAATAATAATTTTTTATTCAAGGTTATACAAGCATTAAACCATACAAGAGAAACTATTATTAGACACAAGAATCGGTGAGGCGCACACAGGTGCATGTCATACCTGATGTTCGGTAACGTTCGACGAGTACAAGTTAGACAAATTGGTATTTTGAGCATTGTATTAGCAGTAACGTTTATTATAGGCGAGTCAGAAATAGGGAAATTAATGTATATTGTATTACCATTGACATGAGTTTAAAAGGCACATTTTTCAAAACACTTTTATGGTCTCTAACTCATAAATAGCACTGGATCTCCGAAAATCTCAATCAATTTCCTTTCTTTCTTGTAAAAAAAGGCTAGGATACTTCTTCCTGAACCATTAACTAATGAGGTGTATCCTAGCGTTTTGAGTTTCAAGCCACCATTTTTGTCTTTTTATTGTTAAATTGGCTAAATTGGTGAATCTATCTTATATTAAAAATCATTCGAAATATATTATAATATAATATTACATCATTGTCCTCCTTCTAATCTAATTTAATATTTTTCCTGTATGCGTCGGTAAAGGCGATTTATTGAGTAGATTAGAAACTTCCTCATGCTGAATGCAAGAATGTATCTGTTGATTTTCGTTCTCTCGATGAATAATTCAGAATCGCCCATTATCTCCCATTTGGCTACCCACACGCCATTGTGACCGACAACGCAGCCTGCTTCTCATCCGCGGAGTTCCAGACCTGGTGTGAGCAGCGGGGGATTCAACACCTGCATGGAGCCCCCTATCACCCCGAGACCAACGGAGCAGCCGAGAGACTGGTACAGACCTTCAAGCAGTCTCTCAAGAAGTCCGACCTTCCTCCTTCCGACTTTCTTCAGGAGTTTCTCATGCACTTCCGCCGCACTCCGCTGGTTATTGGTTGCAGTCCCAGTGAGCTCCTGAATGGACGTAGCAGTCCCAGTGAGCTCCTGAACGGACGGCAGATCCGCACAAACTCGACGTCATCGTCCCAGCGCAGAGACTGACCCCAGCCACAGTTCGGAGAGAGCCGGCACCTGCCCGCCGTCTCACCAAAGACAGTCCCTGTTTTGCCCTCTTTGGACACGTGGCGACCAGCCGTGGTGACTGCTTACCTTGGTCACCAACTTTTCGAGGTCCGTGTGCTTCCAGACGGCCCGACGTGGAGACGACACGTCGACCAACTGCGACCTCGACACGCACGTCATCAGCATGGACATATTGTGAACTCTGATAAGTCTTAGATTGTGATTATTTGAAGAACTGTTGATGGACACTTTCATTTAGTCTTCATGCTTTCAGACTGAAGGGGAGGTGTTATGTAGGGGAAATAATTTACTAGACTTATTACCAAAACCAAGGGAAACAATTTATAATGCCTGTAATTATGCACATGAACGATAACTCTTTATTTTGTATTATATTTCACATTTCATGTTTCCCTAACAATATGTCAATGTATATACTGTATTTAATATTGTTTAATGTATATCATACTATGCTGATTATTTGCTCATGTTAAGAGTGACTGAGTATTGTGTGCGTGTTTATTATTTTGTCATCTGTACATTACTATGATTATGTGATCAACCTATCTTGTACATGGATAATGGTGTTATGACACCTCAAAGTAAATAAACGTGTTTGCAATTCACCAATCCAAGATTTCCCGCGTTCCTGTTTTTCAAGTTCAAGAATTTCAAGTTGTTACAAGCAAGAAACATAACACTATCTAATTAATTTTTTTTCCTGTATGCATCGATAAATGCGATTTATTGAGTAAACCGGAATCTTCCTTATGCTGAATGCAAGAGTGTGTCTGATGGTTTTCGTTCTCTTGATGAATAATTCAAAATCGCCCATTATCTCCCTGCTCTACAGAAGAGTGCAAACCTGGCAACTATTGGAACCCAACAAGCAAGAGTTGCAGCCCTTGTCCAGTAGGCAGCTACCAGCCTGAGAAAGGACAACACGCCTGCATGAACTGTCCGAGTGGACACACCACTGACCGTGAGGGGTCAGTCTCTGTGACGTCATGCGTGTCGGCGTCAGTGGACGAGTGTGGTCTGGGTCTGGACTCGTGTGACGAGCTGTCTGTGTGCAGAGACACGGCCCAGAGCTATCAGTGTGTCTGCAAGTTCGGCCGCCATCTCGATGGGCATTGCATGGGTAAGTGACCTCACTTCTGATGGTCGGGTTTATTTAGAGATATTGCTATAACGAATGGGCATTGCATGGGTAAAGGACTTCACTTCTGATGGTCGGGTTTATTTAGAGATATTGCTATAACGAATGGGCATTGCATGGGTAAAGGACTTCACTTCTGATGGTCGGGTTTATTTAGAGATATTGCTATAACGAATGGGCATTGCATGGGTAAAGGACTTCACTTCTGATGGTCGGGTTCATTTAGAGATCTTGCTATAACGGAGATGTCAAGAAGATAAATCTCTGTCCTGCAGCCAATGAACAATGAGAGATTCCAGTACCTAAGAGGCCATCAGTTATTTGAGTGTCAACCTCAAAGCCTGTATTGTTAGTTCCTCATCGTCCGCCATCAGTATCGAGGCTCTGACGTGAAAAGTACCTGGACTAACTCCGTAATTACAATGTCTCTAGTATGACAACAGTTTAAAATATACTATAATAACTTTTAAGCTTCTATCTCCTTCACTGTCCTTCTCTGTCCCCCTCCCTCTCCCTCCCTCTCCCGTTCCTTCCCCCCTCTCTCTCCTCCTCTTCCTCTCCCTCCCTCTCTTCCTCTTCCCCTCCTTCTCTGCCCCCCCCCTCTCCCTCTCTCTCCCTCTCTCCCTCTCCCCCTCCCTCCTACAGACGCGTGCGAGCAGTACTGCAGTGAACTCACACCCTGCTCTGAAGATGGAGTCACCGACCCAGATGGAGATGGAGCTGGGCAAGATAATCCAGACCGGTGCCGCTGTCGCATCAGGACCTGCAAGAGTCAAGGTGACAGTTCAGTTCAGTTTAACCCTTTGATTGGGTAGCAGTGAACACCAGGCAGGGTACGAGCAAATGCTTGGAAAAAAATCAATGGAAATATTCTCAATAGGAATCACATAAAAAATTTCAAAACATTTTAAAACAGAGTAAATCCAAACATCTACAACACCTTCGAACAGAACAATTTCAAGAGTATAGTCCATCAAATACAAACAAAATAGATATTTAAAAAACCTGTATGCATCAGTAAAAACTGACACATTCTATAGTATAGATTTATACAAATTGTTTTTTTTTTCACAAAACAATATTACCAGTTGCATCAAAGAGGCATAAGAGAAAACAAAGAAACTCAAGATCCGAATGGTTACAAATGTATTACTTTAGAATCACAAAATGTGGTAGATGGAGCATTCTTACATACACGCATCGTTAACAGATTGTCCCTTTATAGAGGCGACGAGCATTAGAGAGTTAAAGAAAGAGGGGGCGGGGAAGTAAATGATGAAACTAGAGGCTTAAAAAGAGCCAAAATCCTAAAATAATTATGATTTACGCAGCTGTAGAAAGGGGATAGGCCGTCCAGATATTAATGAGAATCGAGTTACTGCATCATCAGACACATTTATCAAAGAAGAGCCATTATTGACTGGAGTTTCCCAAAGATTTATGTAATCTCTTTTGAAGTCCAGGGCTGTGCTTTAGGTATCCGTTACACACCGTTACCGTATCAAGCAGCAGCGCCCGTGGGCACGCTAGGGGGAAATGCTCGACACGACGCGAGCAAGAACTGCACAAGTGAACCAACAACAAATATAAAAACGCCGAGATATTGTGGCGCCTCTGCCTACTGAACGAAGCCCATGTCTTCCAACACAATAAAACAACTCCGTGGCGAGATCCAAGTCCCAATAAGTTATGGCGTCCCCACGGGGCGCAAGATACTCGATCTTTCAGTTCGCATTGCTCTGGGGCAAACTTGGAGGGTGCGAAATTCTATCTTTCGTTGGAGGCTTGTGCCCTTTATACCGTATGCGGTTCTTAGGTAAATCTAGGGTATGTATAAGTTATTAACATTGTACAGGTAATTTTGTTTTCCATTAAACTTCATCGAGATTTATGTAATGGTCCTAGTTTACGTGCTAGCTGGACTTGTTGGTATATAATATTTTCAATTACGTACACACACTCATCAGAAAAAAGCAATAATTATTCTTCAGTATAGCGCTTCCCTGTCTCTACAACCTACACATGGCCACAGCTAAGATAAAAAAGCGGGTGTTTATCACACATCTAACATCACATGCCTCGTCTCAAGCCTTCCGGTTCTGGTGAGGCGTTGCGGTGTATTTATGTAAGTCACAGGTATGATGTAGGGATGTCGGTTAGTCCGAGTTCCAGCCCAGCACCTGTCCATGCAGCAGGGTCAGGCGGGCCGTAACACGAGTCAGGTGACCCGTCACAGAGGGTGCGACGGGCCATCAAACAACAAGTCTGATTGTGTAAGCTTGCTAGGAACTTTCATCCATGAAGAAGTTTCATACTTATGTAAATTTAAACTTTATTTCAATCAATTGAGACAGTTAAAAAAAAAGAGCGCACCAGCAAAACTATGTGTATTATATATATATTCTAAAATGATTGATCATTACTTCCATAATAATTATTGAAGTTTGTACACAAGTATTTCGAAAGGCGCCGCTTTTCGCTTAAATTTTAATGCGCACTTTTTAGATGATGGAGAATAATGATCTTGGCTTTATAAGAGATGTAATTTGAATTGTTGTCTTTTATTTTCTATACTTGTTCCCTAAGGGTCGTCTCTAATCTATTCTTTTCTTATCTAAAACTATTTTATGTTGGTTAAATTTAGTTTTGAACTGCTTTTTTATATTTTATATAATATTTCAGATTGTTTAAATTTTCTTTGATAATAAACACATGCTATGTATATTTTTACAATAAACAGAACCATTCCTATGTTTGAATAACTATAACCTGAAACATTGCCATTATAACAATACATTATAACTCTACTTTAAGTCAAAATATTTGGTCCAGTTACTGTGTAAGCATGTAACGCTCTATGACTTTGCTGTATTTCTTTCATATACTCATGTTCATTACGTTCTATTGATGTCTTTCCTGCTCTCACGTGCATTACGTTCTATTGATGTCTTTGTTACTCTCACGTGCATTACGTTCTATTGATGTCGTTTCTACACTCACGTGCATTACGTTCTATTGATGTCTTTGTGACACTCACGTGCATTACGTTCTATTGATGTCTTTTCTACACTCACGTGCATTACGTTCTATTGATGTCTTTGTTACACTCACGTGCATTACGTTCTATTGATGTCTTTCCTATCCTCACGTGCATTACGTTCTATTGATGTCTTTGTGAAACTCATGTGCATTTTGTCTATTGATGTCTTTGTTACACTCACGTGCATTACGTTCTATTGATGTCTTTCCTACTCTCACGTGCATTACGTTCTATTGATGTCTTTACTACACTCACGTGCATTACGTTCTATTGATGTCTTTGTGACACTCACGTGCATTACGTTCTATTGATGTCTTTGTGACACTCACGTGCATTACGTTCTATTGATGTCTTTGTGACACTCACGTGCATTACGTTCTATTGATGTCTTTGTTACACTCACGTGCATTACGTTCTATTCATGTCTTTGTTATACTCACGTGCATTACGTTCTATTGATGTCTTTTCTACACTCACGTGCATTACGTTCTATTGATGTCTTTCCTACTCTCACGTGCATTACGTTCTATTGATGTCTTTCCTACTCTCACGTGCATTACGTTCTATTGATGTCTTTCCTACTCTCACGTGCATTACGTTCTATTGATGTCTTTGTTACACTCACGTGCATTACGTTCTATTGATGTCTTTGTGACACTCACGTGCATTACGTTCTATTGATGTCTTTCCTACTCTCACGTGCATTACGTTCTATTGATGTCTTTCCTACACTCACGTGCATTACGTTCTATTGATGTCTTTGTTACACTCACGTGCATTACGTTCTATTGATGCATTACGTTCTATTGATGTCTTTATTACACTCACGTGCATTACGTTCTATTGATGTCTTTGTGACACTCACGTGCATTACGTTCTATTGATGTCTTTGTGAAACTCACGTGCATTACGTTCTATTGATGTCTTTGTGACACTCACGTGAATTACGTTCTATGGATGCCCCCCCCCCTCCCCTGCAGATGGCCAGTGGAGGAATATATACGGCATCCTGACGGTCTCCAGCATCAGCTTCAGTACTTTGGCCATGACTGTCATCATCATCACATCGGTCATTCTGGCCTTCAGGTGAGACGGCCTCCACAAGCTCCGATAGTTCCGTTGTCCTAGTTTGACATCACCTGGGTCCAAACAAAACGTTAAAGTTTATAAATAATGCAAGGGAATTCAAGACTTGACCGCTTACACTATACTGACACTGACCCAACCATTTAAAGAAAAACTTGACGGCAAGAGTCAGGATGGAACCCACATCCGTCCAATTAGACTCCGCGCGCTTAACCCTTAGACCACAGCCCCCTGTTTCTTCACAAGCAATTTATTTCGTCTTACTTTCGCCCACATGTTGGGTCGGTGTCAGCAAAATGTGATCGGCTGAGACAATAGTCATAGTATCACCGTACTATCTCTGTGTAGTAGCACATACAATTGTTTCAAGGAAATATGGATACATGTACCTGGATATTTGTTGCGCGCTAGACTGGGGTTCCTCATATCTCGCCTTACACGCAGATCAAGCTAAACCTTTGCAACAAAGTTGGTGGCCGAGGTTTTTTAAAGTAAACTCATTCATGAAATTTAGGGAAGTGTAAAATATTAATAAACATTTCTTCAATTAAGGCAAACCTTTTGCGTTGATTTTGCCTCATATCCTAAAAGTAAACCCGGTATTCCGTTTTTAGCATATCAGGACATTGTCTATGCGGTTTGAAACGATTTTTCCTTATCAAAATTTCCCACGCTAATGAACATTCTAATGATTTAAACATGCTTTTCGCCGGATATTATACTTACAAGTAAAGTATGGAAAAGGAAAGGTGATATACAAATTAATAGCAAACTATAATACCCTTTGAACGTCCTGCTAAAATTAATGCTCTAATGATTTTGTTGGCAGACGGGCCACACGTTAAGATTGAAGAAGCAGCTTCTTGCTTTGTCATTAATCTTATGTAGACTGAAGTTAATTATGTTTATACATGTACTTTTTATGTTATTTAACGATTTTCTAATTTGAGTCAGTTTTAAAAAAAAAGCTAAACCATAGTTACGAGTTGTTTCTTTTTGAAGACCAATAAAGCATTCATCGCTTGCCTTAACTCCTGCTGGTGCCAGATATAATAGGTTTTCGTATTAAATTGTTTAAATAGCATGACAAATGTTATCGTTATTTAAGTTATTTATCTGTACCAAGCGCACAAATGATAAAACAATCTACTCTACAAAATATTTACTGGCCTCTATTATCACTTTGTTGTGAAGGAAGTGCGTGGCTGGGAACCGTTGTAACTTTAGCTACTCGAAGAGACATATGTGTCTTTTGTCCTGCTAAACTCAGTGAAAAATTAACTTTTGATGGTCCAAAAAACTCTGGGAAAGTCCTATTAAAAGATTTGGGCATATTGAAAATGAACGCAGGAGAAGAACAATCCAAACGTATACCAATACTGACAAAACAAAAAGAAATTAAATGCATCTTTCTCCCCCACCCAAACTGTCCACATCAAGGCTTCCCAAAATCCTTTGCTCCTGTTCTATTTTTAGAAAACGCCGAGCCTGCGCAGAGAAACACGAGATCCGCTACTACCGGCGCAGCGAGCTGGGACCAAGGGGCGTAACTAACACAGCGTTTGTCAGAGCCGACCATGAAGGACATACCTCTGAGCCGGGCTGCAACACCACGCGTGGCCCCACAGCTTCCAACATTACCACCATGTACAACACACGTACCCCAACTTTCAACAGCGTCAACACACGCACCACTACAGCTTTCAGCGACAGCAGCAGCAGCATTACTAGCAGCAGTATGCGCAGCAAAGCTGCCTTGGTTCTTGAGAAAGGAGCACAAAGACAGCATCGCAATAAACGACAGAACCAGACACGCCAACAAAAGCGCTGGAAACAGGCTGAGAAGGACCATAGACAGAGCGACACCCGCCAAGAGAGTGGCTACCAGACAGACAGAGACGAGCTGAGCCTGGCCATGCCGCTGGCGACAGTGTGGTATCCCGGACATCTCTCCCTGGACTCTCACGGCACAGAGACCCCTGTGGAGACATCGACGATGTAGAACCTTAGGGCAGGCCAGTTGGAGATTAAGTGAATCAGATCGGGAAGGCAGCACAGCTCGAAACTTGACTCTTGGACCTGCTTACTTAGTGACAGTGGCATAGCTTGACACTTGACTCTTGGACCTGCTTACTTAGTGACAGTGGCATAGCTTGACACTTGACTCTTGGACCTGCTTACTTAGTGACAGTGGCACAGCTCGAAACTTGACTCTTGGACCTGCTTACTTAGTGACAGTGGCATAGCTTGACACTTGACTCTTGGACCTGCTTACTTAGTGACAGTGGCATAGCTCCAGTGGCACATCACGTGGTTACAAACGTTGCGATCGCTACCACGATAACGCCAGACATAGTCAGACCCCTCGGGCTTTGAAGTTTCTAAGGACCTGAGTGGCTTCCGAAGTTTTGATTGGACTACAGTGTTACAAGCCATCTGGTCTTTCAAAGCTGGAAACTTCAGAGACGTCAAGTCAACTGGAAAGGTCGGTTTGGCACGCTCTGGTCTTGTTTGGTGTACATAAAACTTAACTTGTATTCTCTAAAATATTGGTTTCCATTGAATCCAACACAGAGTCGGCGGCACTAGCTGAGATTCGAACCCCGGACATAGTGCCCTTAAGGCGAGCGCTATATCTGAATATTCGAATATGAAATAGGCTGAAGTAAGAATAGGAAAGGCAACGCAAATCCATAACGGATTCAGTACAAAAGAAATAAGACTGAAATACACACAAGAGGAAGTTAGTAAAGACAATAGCGATTTCATCACTGCTATTACTGCAGCTACTCTAAGTGAGTTAAGAAAACCATGGACAGTCTATTATGTTCTTGATTCACAGTGGATATTCACTAGGAGAAATGATTGACATTAAACGCTGAAGGCGACATGTACAGGGTAACTGATCTTGTTATGGTTGCTTCAATAAGTTTCCTGCTTCAAACAATTGAAATGCGATCTGAATTGGCCCTGTCAGCTCCAGAAAAGCGTGAAGCGAGCCTAGCAATACTTGAAGCGAGCCTAGCCTTGTTAGAATCTGTCTCCAGTGACCACGACTATTCCCATCCAACGTGTAGACAGAAATAGCTTTCATTCCTGCTCAACATAATGGCAGTCTGCTTGACTATTAGCTGTTCAAGACTTTAAATACATTCTGTAGTTTGTCATTTTGCGTTGGCAAGTTACTGGGTGCAATATCATCTCCCAAGGTAAGATGAATCAGTTGCGACTTTTTATTAACCACTAAAATAATTGTTTATAACTAGGACTATATGAGCTGCTGTGGATTAACGAAAGGCAAACCAGGCATACATACAATAGCCCTAATATAAACTTATCTATACGTAAACTGAGTGGATTAAAATAATTGTTGGCCAACAATTAATTGTACTCTTTTATAATTATGTTGTAAAATCAAGTGAAGAAAAAAAAAATTAATATAGCATCAAATCAAAAATTGTTCTGACCACATTTTAGTTTGTGAAAATAAACATTGCTTTTGCTCAATCGACCTTTCTGCTTCCTCCAGGGATAAAGTTACATGTCAAAATAATTGTTATTTCACCAAGGTTATACAAATCTGTTTTAATTTGTTTTCTTTTAGGTGCAGTTACAAAATAATTATTAATATCATTTAGAAAAGCACTGTGCGTGGGATTACATAGAATTTGTCTTTTAGCGTATCAATTAATACCAGGAGCATTGTGTAATCACGACATTTCGCAACATGGTAATATTAGTATACGTTCTAAGTACTATTGCAAATGTTGAATATATTAGTATAAGTTCTAAGTACTATTGTAAATGTTGAATATATTAGTATACGTTCTAAATACTATTGTAAATGTTGAATATATTAGAATGCTTTCTAAGTACTATTGCAAATGTTGAATATATTAGAATACTTTCTAAGTACTATTGTAAATGTTGAATATATTAGTATACGTTCTAAGTACTATTGCAAATGTTGAATATATTAGTATTAGTTCTAAGTACTATTGTACTGGGCGAATCTGCCGCCCACCCTGTACAAAGCGCTCATCATAGTTCTCGTGGTTTCATTTCTGAAAGGCACACATTTGATGAATAGATTCATATTTCTTTGAAGATTTATCACAGGTGTATTTTGCTCTTGGAAGTTTTGCCTTTTATCAAAATGACATATCCGACATCTGAATCCAGTTTGTTTCTGAAACATAATTAAAATCCTTTTCGCCCACAATTCAGTGTGAAATAACTCGCTCTTTCATCAACACTAATGAGATTCTGTATCACTTCACGTCCGATAAAATAATGACCCGTGATGTCTCCGCGATTTTCCTGACCTGAATATCCCGGTATGAATGTCTGTTAATAATCCCCTCATTTCGACCTAGCAAAGTCATTACACGCCCACCAAACCTCACAACGTAGGGCTCCGAAAAGTCGGCATGCAGGCATTCTCCTCCACCCATTTCAGTCTGAAATTTGGTTGGTCGGTGTGGAACAGGCGCATGGCTGATCAAGCTTCTTGCTTTCCTGATATCATGTCACTATTTCTGTAATTTGAAGACTATGGTTCGAAGAAAGGAAATGGTATTATGTGCAATGATATAGTAGTAGTGGGGGTTTATTTGTTAAAACCATACCAATATTTCACAAAATATGTGAAACTTGGAGGGGAGGAGAGAGAGAGAGAGAGAGAGAGAGAGAGAGAGAGAGAGAGAGAGAGAGAGAAAGAAAGAGAGAGATATGGAGGGGGGTAGGAATGATAGAGTGCATGTATGTTAGAGAAATTCGGTCCAAATAAATATTACACGCGGATTTCTATCACCTGAGAGAATGTAGTCACTAGATAAGTAGGTGTGAGCACGTTACGGAAATCTCCTTTGGATTGAAGTAAAACTAAGCACTCCATGTGCTGCACAACCGGCAAATCTTCTTTTCGATTTTACTTAAGATAACAAACATTATTTGTTTGGAATATTTGTCTGTTGTATGACGAATGTAGTTTGGAGAGCAAATACCCTTTATAATACACTCATGAAATATGTGGCATTAGTGATATTTTTGTCGCTATTTCGAATACGATTATTTGTTTGTTATAAAATACACCCATGTGCCACTATAATTGTAATTTCTCTCCATTCCACGTACAATAAATTATAAAATTGTTAGAAATGTATCTTGTTGAATGCTTATGTAAATATGATTTTTGGTTTAGCTCAGATAAGAAACAGACGTGTTTTATTATTTGATTTAGGCCAATATAATAGTAACACTTAAATGTGCACTTATTAAATTAAGTGGAAAATTGATTTCTAAATAATTTTAAAACTTTATTTCAAGACATGAGTGATGATCAAAATTCTATAGACGTTAATATATCATTCTGTATATGCATCTCGGATTTATTTTAAATCCTCCATAGCCTGTTAGTTTCATTTAGAAAAATGTATTTTAGAAGAATGAAAAGGGCATGATGTCTTCAAAGTTATTGTTCTATTTACGTGTCTATTAGGGGCGAAATCTGACAGCATGTTTTGATAAAGCATTCCTCATATTTTGCATGCATGGTTTAAGAAAAGTTTAATTTTTTACACGGTTTACGTGCAGAACTGGTGTCAAATTATTTACTCAGGTTTAAAATGATTTTAGCCTTACTATGAATGCCTGATTATTATTATTATTATTATTATTATTATTATTATTATTATTATTATTATTATTATTATTATTATTATTATTATTATTATTACAAAATTTGACCTGCTCTAGTCATTTTGCCCATGTATACGTGATTCCATTATTAATAAAAACTTGACCATTTGCCCCAAAAAAACATGAGTTCGAGTTTCTGTTTATCTGCAAGCGTAGTTAGTGGTGATCTCGTATATCTGTTCCGATAATAAATAGCGCCGTCACGCCTAAGGCTTGCTGGGTCCAATTTCCCAATTATATTGGAGATTTGTGTACGTCATCTTTCATGTAACAAGAGATGGATTCTGGTTCCAGGTGAAATTCGTTCACAAACATTCTTTATGTTGGATTAGGACAAATCGAAAGCTGTCATCGTCGTCGTCATCGTTGTTGTTGTTGTTGTTGTTGTTGTTGTTGTTGTTGTTGTTGTTGTTGTTGTTGCCGTTGTTGTTGTTGTTGATGTGGTTGCTGTTGTTGTGGTTGTTGTTGTTATTATTAATGTTATTGTTGCTGTTGTTGTTGTTATTGCTGCTGTTGCTTTTGTTGTTGTTTTTTTGTCGTTTTGCTGTTGCTGTTGTGTTATTGTTGTATTTGTTGTGTTGCTGTTGTAGTTGTTGTTTAATTATGGTGTTTTTGCGTTTCCTGATGTTTTAGATAGCCTTAAGAGAGGTGACTGGAGTTACTTACCAAGACATGAAGGTTCTCTCTTATTAGGAAAAGAGCTAAACGTCAATCTCTGTAGGACTTTGTATGAGAGTCGACAGAAAAAAAAATTAAACCAATGACATAATGAATGCGAATCAAACAAGCCGTGAAACTGTACAGAGGCCTTCTTACATTTAGAAAGACTTGGTAGATCTAAAAATGTTTATAGCAGACCGGATCTGTTTCGTTTGTCTGCCTCTACAAATATCCCAGTGACTTTTCTATCTTTTGTAGTTAAGAAGAGATCCTAAAACTTTCGTTTCACATGGCATCAAAGAACGTCTTTTCTTTTATTAATCTCTCGTTGCTTTGGAAACCATACAACCTTATCTGGCTTCTAAGAAGGCACGTTGTTGAAGCCGGGTAATTATTGCTGTTGTTTCTCCAATAAGCGCCATAATAATGATACGTCGTTCACGTTAAAGGGGCGTTGCCCTTAATATAAGTTTCTTTCTAATACTTTCCGAATTAAAAAAAATTATAGACCTTTGTAAATAGTTTGACTAGAAACTGTTAGTGGGTTAAAGTTATATTTCTTACGCATTTCCTTTTTTAATATAAGTAATTAGTATCTTTTTTTATACCGATTTTCTCACTCCACCCTCTTATATTGATCTATCCAATGATTAAACTATCAACCTATTTATCCCTTTCATACTGTCTTTGTCCTTCATTCTCTCTATCTTTTGTTTCTGCATACACTTCATTTCTCCTTATCTCTCTCACAAACAAGCACCCAGATCACATCATACACACCAATGTAAGCCTTTCAGTATATAAGCATCGCTTTTGAAGAAAACATTAAATCGCCAGGTAGGCGGACTTTTCTCTAAGGCTATCGTAACTCAGATGAAATTAATGTGATTGTCCGGTATTTTAACCCATGACGCTCAGCCAAGCCCCCGACTCCGCTTGTTCTATAAAACGATTAACCTTTACTGCCTCGAGGTGTTACTCTGAAATATTACATACCACGTCAACAAGGTTTAACACCAAACTTGACCTTTTTGTCATTGGATGGGATTTATAGCATACACTCTATATTTTGTAAGATGTCATGCTATTTAAAATACAATTTCTATTTTGTAATTATTAACCTTTACCGCCTCAAGGTGTCACTCTGAAATTATATACACCTCGTCAACAAGGCTTAACACCAAACTTGACCTTTTTGTCGTTGGATGCGATTTATATCATAAACATGTTATGCTATTTAAAATACAATTTCTATTTTATAATTTTGACTCTAACTTGGAACCACATAATTTTGTCAATATTTTTCATTTTTGTAAAATAGGTCACAATGCGCTTATAAAAGCTTATATATAATATATTTTGTAACAATGCCAATATACATCATATGAGTCTTTTTTTTAACTCTATGTAACTTTTTATGCTATTTTAGAAACTAGTGGGTATAGCGGTATCAACTGCATCTAAAGAAAAGCCCGCAGTCCTTACAGGATGATCCTTCGTGCTATTCATACAAGCAACTTTGAGCGTACCCAAACTGTATCACAAACTCATCTTTATTTATTTGGGTATTAACAGTAAGGACTATTCCATCCCTGAGTCTTTTCTCCATCGAGATTCATTTCCAAATCGCATGAAGTCGAAATGTATCTGCCAGCCCACAGCTTCATTAACACTGACTGTGCGGTATAAAAGCAGTTCGCAGCGTCGCATTTCATTTTTTACATCCATAACATATGACAGGCGGGATCCATCAGAAATCTCTGTATTTTACTGGTTCGGGGGGTTTGAATGGTTTATCACGCCTTGTTTTTCATAACAGAGAGAGAGAGAGAGAGAGAGAGAGAGAGAGAGAGAGAGACCTTAACAAATTTTGAGTTTTAAATATGAAAATCTTGTGATCATAAATCAAACTTTGATAGTAGTTAGTGCAAAATTAGTATAGGAAGTTAAATGCCTCATGGAATTCTATTTTTAAATACCGTTGGCTCTTTTTTGTCAGGAGTATGCACACACAGAATACTTTGGATGACTGAGAATGCTGCTAGGCAACCATATATTTTATATAAATGACATTTATAGCCAATGTAGATCTTAAAATTTTATTTTGACTCTCTTGTGCCTAACCTCTTGGAATGTAAATTCGTTTTTTTATCTGTTAAAATGTGGTCTTTTGGTCAAAAATAGTTTTTTGTTTTTATATTTTGAAATGAAAAGGCAGCAGTACAAATTTGTTGATTATTAGGAAGAGAATGTTGTTTTTTGTAAATAACAAGCGTGAACAATCTAAACAATTGAGAAAAATTAAATTCCTCGTTTCGTTTTTTAATGAACGGATGCAGTGTTGTTCATTATAAAATTCGCGGGTAGATCAAACTTTGTGGGACGTTTAACGTCGGCCACACTACTTTAAACCGTAGACTAGATTAATTATTTGTACGTATAAAAAAAAGAAAATATCGTGACGATAGGCATTTGCATGCCTTACACAATTGTTTTTAAGTGAAGGACAGTATAGGAGAACGCTAGCAGCAATGAGAGTCACTCATGTGTCACATGATATTAATTAAACCAGTAGCAAGAGGAGCCACTCGTGTGTCATTGTTTCCTCGGGTTTCAGTTGTGTGTTTCCAGTTGGATGTTGTTGTTGTTGGGTTTGTTTAACGTCCAACAGCAGTACTATATAGGCTATATTGTGGACGGGCCCCAAGACGGAAGTCTGACAATTTTATGTGCTGCCACACACGAGACAAGGCGAGGATACTATGACTCCTGTCTCAGCCGGTCACATTATACTGACACCGACCCAACCAGTAGGGAACGCAACAGCCAGGATTCGAATTTGGGACAGGAGTCATGGTATCCCAGCCCTGTCTTGTGTGTGGCAGCACATGAAATTGTCAGACGCCCGTCTTAGGGCCCGTCCACAATATAGCTTTATAGTGCTGCTGTTGGACGTTAAACCAACCCAGCCAACCAACCTACTTTAAACACTTTAATGAGCTATAGAACTAGTGTAAACATCTCTCACATTTCATGGCTGTATTATAGAATTATCTCTTGTCAAATTGGGTCCCATTGACCCTTGCCCTGTGTTTGGTTTTACCCTCGGCACTAAGCAATAATACGGGCGATCTTTTGTAGAGTTTATCACTTTTCATTCATAAATATTGAAAAAAATATTTACAGCACTGATTATTTGCCTTGTGGCATCTCAACTTGACGAATATGTTCAAATAAAAATGTTTTACTACTTAAGAGCAGCTTTTAACTTGAAGATCACTCTTTATTTATTGATAACTATCAGCGCTGTATCTCATGTAAGTTGTTAAAATAACTGTTTTATTATTTCATTTGTCAGTACGCATTTTGATCCTTGTTTGACACTAACCGACTCGTCTCCTCTTTGGAAATTTATATTTAAACCGGTCACAAAATTATTAAAGGACTGCCTACTTTTCACCTCACACAAGCAGATAGCATTACAATTTTTACTTTTGTGAAAATGAAAATATTGCGATAATTTTGTCAGCGATAGCTTCACAGCAATGATCATACATTATGACTGAGTAGAAAATACATCACAATCATCGTAATGCGCACAGTTCCTTGAGAATAACCAGCATATCACTGTCACACATAACCTGTTATGACAATAAAGATTAAAAAAAAC